>VZTN01013700.1:20218-32296 GCA_013400515.1 Erpornis zantholeuca | reverse complement strand
AGCGCGCGGGGCTCTGGTACATGCTCCCGGAGGGACGGAGTAGGACTAAAGGGGATCGAGCGGGACCAGGCGCGTACCTGCTCCCGCGCCCACCCGGCGGCCGCGCTTATACAGGCGGCGGCGCCCNAAACAAACTCCCCCGGCACCGCCGCCCGGACATCGATCCTGCCGGCGGAGAGCGACGGGGAAGCACTTCCCGCGACCGTCCCGCGTCTGCCGCAGGACGCTGCGGCAGGAAGAACGCGCCCCATGGCCACTTCTGCCTCCCCTACCCCGCCGTGAAGTGGTCTGGCCCGGAGGAGGTTTCCTGCCGGTGATGTCAGCACGGGGCGCCCTCTGCTCCCACGGACGTCATCTGCTCGGCGGGGGTCAGCGTGGGGGGCCCTGCGTACAGGCTTTGGCACCGCCAGGGAGAGGCACTGGGCTGCCTCGCTGAGCCCCGCGCATCCCCTTCCCCAAGCCCGCCACGTCCCCAGAACCACATGGAAAGAAGGACACTCTCCCAGCGCAGCGTCCAGCACGTGCCATCCCCTGTGAGAGCCTGCGAGGCGCTGGGTTGGGGGGAGAGCACTGGGGCAACCCCTGGTAAGGGGGGGGTCTGGACCCTAAAGCAGGGAGCTGGGGCCTCCTCTGTTGGGTACTCTTGTTTCGTGTTCCTCCCGCCTCCTGTGTCCTCTTTGCTCCGGCCCTTGTGACAGACCAGAGGGGACAAGGACAGCCCGAAATTCCTGTGCCGAAATTAGGGCAGTACCCGCAGGTAGTCCGAACAGGCTTCCTTCTGAAAAAATACTGACTTTTTTCCAGAAATACTGAATTTTTTAATGTGTTTGACAAACCGTCGAGGGGACCTGGGGGAGGCAGATGCCTTTTGTGAGGGATGCTGCTGCAGGAACTAGGACAAGCTGGCAGCATGGCATTAGACTTGAGTCTGCTTAAACGCCCCTGGCTCATCCCTCTTTTTCTCAGGCTTTCCATCGCCGGAAAGATGGCATTAGGGCACAGTAGCTGATCACTGTGTTCCCTGTGTTTTGGTGTTCTGATGCCTGTCAAGGGTTTTTTTTTCCCAGCTTGCTGCCTAGTGGGTTTAGGGTGGTTATAGGATGGGTGGCCATCCTCTGGAGACAAGAGAGAATACTAGAATCATTTAGCTGGGAAAATACATCCAGGATCATCAGGGTGGAATGTTTTGTTTGGGTGATGAGGGCATCCTTCTCTCGGTGGGCTCCCAAGCCCCAGCAGCCCACTGCACTAACCATGCAACAGGATGGGGGACACCCCGGAAAAGGGTCATTGTGGAGGATGAGTATGCTTCTAGTCCTGTCACATTAACCAGATGGAGCCAACAACCCACCTCTGCCATTTCCAGACAGTTCAGGACTGATCAATATGAATGAATGGTGATCCTCAAAAGTAATGTGCAAGCATTAAAATATACCATTTCAGAGCAACCTCAGAAGAGTAGTCTCAATTCAGCAGCACATCACAGGCTGGGCTCCACTGCCAAGCAGAAGTCAGGATGGATCTTACCTCTGTTCTTTGTGCTGTCATTACCTGCAGACTGCCTGTGTGGAGTGACATGTGACCTTGTTCTAAGCTGCAAGTGAAGGGGATTTCACAGCCTCCCTGAGCTCTAGAAAACTCTGTCTGGTTTGGTTTTGGGCACATATGTAGGCATGCCTCTGGGTACAGGGGAAAGAGAGTTCTCATCTCTCCAGGGATTAAATTGGCTCCAGGGCTGGAAGCAAATGCAGGGTGCCATCAGAAAGATGGGACTTGTCTTTTTCATTGGCACTTCATGAGAGCTTTGACTTTCTAGATGCTTATCTTTCCTAAGCATAACAGCTGATCCTGCTTTCCCCTGTGCAGGAAGTGCATCTTGGCTTGGGCAACACTGGTTGATCCCTGTTCTAGCAGTCTTTTAATCTACTTGCAGACTGTTTTTCATGGGCCTGGTCTTTCTTTATTTTCCCCTATAAAAATTAAACATGCTTCTTTCACATCATGTATTCTAAATCTTTTCTTATTGCTCTCTCCTCAAGCCTCTCCTTGCCCCAGCTCTTCCCCTGTCTCCTGCATACAGCCCACCACAAATTTGCTCATCTTTCTTGTGTACTCTCCATTCTAGCCATATTTATCATTGTCAGGTTGTTCCTCACCACAAATTTCGTAGTGCAAGGAACTTTCCTTCCACTTTGAAGGCAGGTACATTGTTTGTCTTTCTTTAATCACTTGATACCACTCTTCTTGCCTGGATTTTGGAAGGCACTTGTTAGGGGTTCAGAGACAACTTGGGAGAATATCTAGTCTTCTGGGATGATGGAGGTACCAGTTAGCTTTTCTTTCTGCCCCTCCTCTACTTGCTTTGCTTCCTTGCTTCAGACTTTCCTGTTTCATTTCTAGAGCTGGGTTTGATCCCTTGTACCATTTTGATGCTTTGGATCCTCTTGGCTCTGACTGACTTCATCCCAGTTTCATCCCTGGAGGCTTGTGCTAATTCTGATATTCTCATCTGTAATTTTACCTCAGTGTCTTTGTTCCTCATTTCCTTTTTGATTATTAAAGCATAAATGGTGGCAGTCTCACAAGCCCTCTACTGATGGTGTTTTTCTCTCAATGCTGTTTTTCTCTTCAAAAAGACATGTATAGAGCAGTTGCAATTTCAAAGGTGGGTCCTAGATCTTGGTCCTTAAACTTACACCCGAATATATGTAGGCTCATCTAGCCCTCCCTAAGCAAAATACTCTAATGTAAATGCTTTTAAACAAAGTAAAAACCCCAAGAAAGGTAATTAAAGAACAGATAGGTAATTAGTACCCCACTAGCTTTTTCAGTTTTGTTTTCTCTAAAAGGAAGTAGCTTGGCCTCAGCAGAGAATGCTTGGCAGAGAACATGGGGGAGAAGCACCTGGAGAGCCTGAGTAGGTGTGGTGCTGTATTCCCCCCCACCTCCTTTCCAGGCTGCTGTGTGATCTGAGAAAATGCTTGTTAGGTCTTCTCCTTGAAAACACCACCTGGGCTCAGTTCTTTCTGAGCTTACCTAAAAACACCGTCTGCTCTCAGGAACTCATTAATGAGCTTTTGTTTTTCTCATGACCAGCCTTGGAAAATATTTCTCTGGCCCGAATGGCATAGCATTCCTATTCTCACAATTTCAAAGAAAGTGCCAACCCAAACTGTGGCCAGGCTGAAACACTGTTATGACTAAAGCCCACTCTCTTGCAACACTCTAAACAGCAGTCCGGGATAGGGACTGCAGTGGGCCTGTGACCAGCAGTCTCCCTCTGAGTGGGACACCTCTCAGAGCCAGCAAACCTGAGGGTTTGCTATACCTGGAGGATCACTGAATCACGACACGTCCTGGGCCGATACCCTCACTTCTAGGTATCGGAGTGAGGCCTCGAGGCCTGATCCTTTGCCCTTCAGGCGAAACAAAAGCATCCGAAGTGAGTATTTTCACTGGCCTCTGAGGGAAGTTTTTCCACAGGTACCTTATTGTGCACTGACTGTTTCTGTCTGTGTGCATACCCTTTGTATGCTATACATAGCCTGCGTGCATACCCCGTATGCTATAGCAAGTCCAGAGGTTAAGTTATAGTTATAATTTAAGCTAAATGCTGTTAAGTGTAATTTCTCTGTTAGATTATTAAGGTTAAGATATAAATTAAGGTATAAGTTAAGTTAAAGTACTGTTAAGTTTAAGTGTTGTTAAGCTTTATGCCGCATTCCTTTTTATCCTTGTTTGCACTGTCCTTACACATGGACACAAACACATACCTAGGTAGTTTCGATTCATTTCTGTTTTGATTGCCTAGATTTTGTTTGTTTTGTTGTTGCTTGCTTTCCCTTTGTGGTGCCTGAGTTCCCCTTTGTAAGTGGAGTGCATCTTGCCAACAAATCTGTTGTGCTTTGTAGTTTAATATTAAATCTGACTTTTGCTCATAGCCTTGCTGGTGATTTTTTGAATGATCTCAAGCACACTCGTTTGGGACAGAGGGAAAAGGCTGGAACCTGGAGTTCTGTGCTTTCAAGTATGTGAGCCACTCCTTGAAGATCTCTCAGCTCTGACTCATATCCTTTCCACTTTACACATAGAAGAGGCAGAGGCTTGACTGCCATGCAAGACTGGGAGCCCTGGTTCCTTGCTGGGCTCTGCACCTGACTAGGCTTGTCTCAAGTCTGGGCACCCTTATCAAAAGGGCAAACTTGTGACTAAGTTTATTTCTATGAACCTCTGTAACCAGCTTTTTTTCCCCTTTCCAGAAGACCAGATACTTCTGGAAGGAAAGAGTAGTTGGTGGTCCAACGTATCCATGAACCATCCCAATGGCCCTGCCATTTCTGGTGGGATTTGGCAAAGAAAATCCCTGACAGTAGTGGCCAAGAGGATAGGTAGCCTGGGTTTTGCTGCTGATAGATTAGAGACTTGGTGACAGAGAAGCTGCTGGCTTTGTGTCCTGATCAGGAGATAAGGCAGCTGGGCCCATCTCTGAGCTCTGAGTCCTCAGCTCCTGTCAGGCATTTGCTGGCATTCAGGTGCATCTTATCTTGATGGCTCTCTGTTCTGCCCTCACGCCCCATGGAAAAACCCTTGAGTTTCCCCCAGAGCTGGCTGCTCATCCTCCTCACCTCTTCTTCCACCAGATTTCTTGGAGCTGCTCACCACCTAGCAAGCTCAGCAGTCCTTAAGTAACTAATGAGTGGCAGTGCATTCATTTTATTTCTCTGATTACTCAAGTAGTTGGGTTTAGGCCAAACCACCTCTTCATGTGATCTCCAAGGAGGAAGGACAGAAGGTTTCCTGCTTCCTGCTGTACTGCATGTGCTTTTCTATGCTCTTCAGAGTGTTGGCTTTCCTTAGCCATATGTGCCCATGCTTGCATGACAATAATGAAGGAATTTGTGAAAGAAAAAAAGTTGTTGATGATGCATGAAGCTGTTTTCCACACATACTGCTCTGTTCCCAGGATTGGGAAGAGTGGTGATTTAGCTCCAAAATGTGAATCAGTGTTTGCTGGCATTCCTTGGGGTGATTCAAAAGCCCTATTAGCCTTCTGTAACATCCTTCTGAAAATACACAAAAGATATGATTAATTTTAGGTACATGTGACTTAGTGAAAAGAGAGAAGTTTCTTCAGGAACTGATCTCAGCTATCCCATGTGCATCTGACTGTCTGACTCATGTTTCTGGTGGGAACAGTGAGCAAATGAAGAGAAGGGGTCCAGGTCAAAGGGTGTGTTGGCTGTGAGAAATGCTTTTTTCTTAGTTTTTTGACCTGTTCTTACCCTGGAGATGCTGATGTTTCAAATATCCTGCCTAGACTCTTAATCCTTTTCCAGTTCTGTGGAAATCTCAGAACCAGCAGGCTGTTGTTACTTACTAAAATATATGGCTTTGACTGAAGTTTTTCCAGCATCTAATAAAAGCAATGATGTCCTCAAACTCCACTTCCTTGGGATTAGGAGTGATCTGAGGATAATTATCCTTCTACCTCCTTAGCCACTTCCTCCCAACCTATCATCCCTGTGTCAGGAAAGCATTTGTCCTGTGTTTGGTACTGCTGCTCTAACTGCCAACATTTTCAGCTTGGAAAAGCATGCGCTGAAAGGAAACTACCATCTCTGGAGAGATGGACAGCAATCGCTGGAGTGTCACAATGGATTAACAGGAGAAAGCCTGTGGCAGTTTAATTCTGCACAGCATAGATGGCTGTGAACATGGTGGGTTTGAACTTCCTGGTGCACACACATCCCAATGCCTGATTTCTCCCATGAGCAATGCCATCACCTGGAGTGCTTTCCTGTGGGATACCTTGTGCCCCCCAGGATGCCCTTTTCCCCTGTCATGTCACCAGGACCCCTTCACCTCCCCACTCTCAGTCTGCTGCAGGGCTTCCAACCTCCCTGGTCAGCAGTCTGGGAGTGCTTGCCTGCTCTCCCCCTCCCTGCCTCACCTTGCTTGGGTACCTGGGAAGAAGCTGTGAGCCAGGACTACTGGCAAACATGGGGATCATGATAGATTTGAGGGAGGCTGCCCTGAAACAGGTTCACCTGAGGTGAAGTAGGGCTGAGATTTAGGTGTTTAAAACAGGTAGCATTGCCATAGATAACTGAGATAGCTTTCCAAAGCACTCAGCTCTCATTTTTCAAGAATTTCAATTACTAAAGCATTTCACAAAGTGGAGCTCTGCCATTAGAACCCAGTATCTGTCTTGCTGAGAGTAGCAGCAAGTCAGAGTAGCTGATAGTAAAGTGTTCCAGGCAGTTAAGGGAGAGGGAATGATAATAACACTTCTGACATCTCGTTAAAGAAACATGGATGTCACTTCATTTCAGATATGAATATATGCTACAGTAGGGATGATTAAACAGAGTACTTCGTATTTAGAAATAGGTGTCTGTCTAAGAGGTGTCTGCCTTTGCAATCAAAATTTCCAAGACTTCTACATAAGGCTGCCAGACTTTGTATTGACTTGCTCAGTACCTCTCTGAATCTACTTTCTGACACTTTGTAATTTTTGGAATACTTATTTATGCTCCAAGGACCTGTTATATGCCTTTTTTTGGCAAAGCTATTTTATTTTCCTTCTACGTGTTTTAGAGACTTTGAAGGGAAGTAGTGAATAGCTTCCTTGGAGCCGCTGCAGCCACTTGTGCTGCCAATGCTCACTTGTATCTGAACAAGGGGAGGATCATTCATTTCCATTTAGCACATCTAGCAAACATTTCCATTCAGCCATTAGCCTGCCTTTTGAGATAGAGAAATGGACACATTTTCCATTCAGGATGATGTTGTGACGTTGTAGCTTTTGAACAGCTATCAGATGGTGACATGATTTTCAGAGGTCCTTGGAAAGGTGAGGCCTGGCATTTCCTGACCTGCTGGAAAGACCTGGAACACTTAGTGATGCAGAAGTGGTTCAGAACTGCTCAGAGCCTGAGGCAAACAGGAGGCTGGTGGAGTGAGCACCACTGAAAAGCCTGGGATTTACACAGTCTTTCTAGAGCCCAAATCAGTGGAGGTGCTGCCCCTGTGGAGCTTCTGGTGGTGATGCACTTCCTGGCATACAGGCATGTAGGAGGCAGCAGGAGTGGGTCTGGGGCTGCCCAGTAGCACCATTCACTGTCACTGGTCCTCCCTGGTGCCCATTCAGAGGTGGTCTGCAAGTGCTGCTCTCTGACATATGCTCCAAGAAGCTGAAGATCCATCCTCCTTCTCAGTGACTGCTTTGGGATATTTTAGGCTAAGATAAGGACAGTCTTCTTGACATAAGCATCATTTTTCCTACATTGGTACTGTCTGAGCTCCTGTTAAAAAGCGAAGTGATGGAGAACTGTGGTCTGAGGTAGGGATGCTGAGGACCCTTGGCTGGGCACTGCAATCCTCATGTAAAATGATGCTAATTTTCATCTTCGGAAATAAATGCAACTTCTATTATTCACCCTCTATTACCCTGGTTTCATGGTAACTTGGTGCCTCAGTAAAGAAACCTGCCAGTCATCAGTTTCCAGGCAATAAATTTGTAATTGAAGAGGACCTGGCACGGTGGAGCTGGCAGCCAAGCCCAAGTTTGGACTTTCCCCTGGGGGTGTGCTTAGTGGCGGCACTCTGATTGGGCTGCATGGAGGTAGGACTGCAGGCAGCTTCCACCTCCTGGTGGCCATCCAGCCCTGGCCGGCATCCAGCTGCGTCTGCGTCACTGGCCCTGCCGGTTGCGCAAGTGCCCCTGTACTGGCATGAACCTCAATGACTTTCGTAACACGGCTGTCAGGGCTCTGGGGGGCTTTGCCCTCTACCCCACCTGGACCCTGGCTTTCCCCAGTGGCTTTGCTCAGCTCTGACTGGCCTCAGCAGGAGTCGGGGAGCCCAGAATCCAGGCTGGGAAGCTCTTGGTGCTGCTGGACACACAAAATTGGAAACTCCGTTTTGGGCATCTGGTGGAGTTTTGGGCTTCTTGTGCCGTCTGCAGCCACCCTGACCTCGGGGCATCAGGTTGCAAGTGGCTGAGCAGCCCCTGACGCCTCTGCCCTGGTCCAGGCAGTGAGTTGGCAAAGCTCGAGGTTTTGCTAACTCCCAGCCATGAAGACAAGGGTTGGGAGCTGGCCACTTCCCTGGTGACCGGCTGGGCTGTGTCCTCTTCCCAGCTGTGTGCCAGAGGGGCTGCTTTGCTGAGGTAATGCAAACAAGTCATGGCAAGGGCAACCTGGGCTGTGCCTATCACCCTGCAAAAATTATCTGCTTATTCAATAGCAAATTCCTCTGTGGTTTCCCTACTTATATTGCATCAAACGTAGATTTAATTATGAATAGATTTTTGTCCTTCCAAGGCAGCTTTAAGAGACGTGGAAAGGTTCTCTTCCCTCCATGGGTACACCCTGGAGTTTGGGTGAATCTGCTGTTTTCTTCAGAGAACAATTAAGTATAATTATTGTTTAATCAAAAATCATGAGAAAGGAATGATAATCATGGGAATGTTGCTGGCCAGGGGGTCTAGAAATTCATGGTTGGGTAAAATCAATGTATACAATAGAACAATATAAGTTTAATGATTAAAATATAGTTATATGACAGTTAGTAACGAAAAAGGTATAAAAACTTGTCCATCATGAGCTCATGATGAACTTTCTGAACCCAAGCTGAACTTTCTGCCTTTATTGTGTTCTAATTTCTTAAAAAAGAAGTTCTACTTTCACCTCTAGTTCTAGTTTCACCTCTAGAGATATCAGTGGATTGATGAGGGCTCTCCCTAACAGACTTTCAGTAACCATAAGTCCAGAAGACAGTTTGCAGAGAAAGTCCTATCCGGGGCTGATCCCTGCAAGGTGAAAGCATTGCTCTGCTTGGCATGGCATGCTTCCTGTCTTCAGGGAGCTGTCAGGGCTGCCCTCCTCTGCCATGGGTCAATCTCACCCGTCTTCTCTTCCACTTGTTTTGGTGCTTTACCGCCCTGGTGTTCACTGTGTCACCACAGCTCAGACCTGGCTTTTGGAGCATGTGCCACCTCCATCTCCTGCTCCTGGGTGTATGGCATGGAGCAAGCAGCCCATGACTGGCTGTGACTGATGCCAGAGGAACATCTGTGACTGCTCCGAGGCAGCAGTGGCCTGAAGAAATAACTGTTTTTACTATCTCTTGACTGTTTGGTGAGTTGCCCAAGGCCCTTCTGAGATCCTGCTGAAATTGTTTAAATGATATTTCATCCTTGGCCTCTCGACATAAAGTAAGGATGCACTCAGTGACTGACAAGGTGAGGGCAGTGAAAGAGTCATGCAGTAGATCCACGAATGTGATATTAAAAGCATCCCAAAGATAATTCTGGGGTAATTTCAGAGTTTCTGTCTGTTGGATGGACAAGGGGCGGTTTTGAATAACTTGTCCTTTGCAAGGGAGCGGACACTGCCTCATGAAAGACCCTTCACCTCAGAAAATTTGGACCTTGTTCAACACTAAATACATTTCCCCTCCACTGAGCTGAATCCAGTCAGCAGAAAATTCCTCCTGAGATGGACAATAAGCCCTGGGCACTAAAATTCATGGTGAGAGGATTGTTCAGGCAACTCAGAGGCACCCCAGTGACCTAGTCCAGCAGCAAGGCAGCACAGAGCAGACATGTGAAGCAAAAAACATGCTTGCAAATGCAATGAAGCCAGGGCGGTTGATCACTATCAACTCCAGTGAGGCATGAATGTGTCCTGGAGGAGAAAGGCTGTTTCACAATCCATGACCTATCTGAGCATCCCTCCTGTGGTGCCATTCAAGATCCAAAGTCTAGCAAAGCAAAGGTCTGATTTTCACTCCAACTTGGGGCTTTTAGGGCACTGTCAATGGGCAGCATCCTGGCCTTGGTGTCAGGATTTAGAAGTCCTGGAAGCACTTATTCTTTGTACAGTCCAGGGCAGACATGTGCAAGAAGAGAAACCCACTCGCCACAATTGACTGGAAGTCTGTCTGGCTGCTGGTGGTAGCCAAGTTCACATTAACACCAAACCTTCTGTAATTGCTATACTGATTTTTCTTGTAAATGTAGGAAATTACCATTTGGTTGTCCTCATGAAACAGCATGGTTGTACCACTCTCAGTTGTGATGGCCT
Source organism: Erpornis zantholeuca (assembly GCA_013400515.1). Classification (NCBI taxonomy): domain Eukaryota; kingdom Metazoa; phylum Chordata; class Aves; order Passeriformes; family Timaliidae; genus Erpornis; species Erpornis zantholeuca. The sequence continues at coordinate 22,208 of VZTN01013700.1, read as the reverse complement.
CTCTCTTCTTTAAGGAAACCTTATCACCTGTGCTGTCATCTTCATCTAAATGGCTGAGAGTCAATAGGAAGACCAACTCCATTTCCAGGTTCTGAGATGTTGTGGTTTAGGAATGGTATTCCCCAATTTAATGTTCCCACTGACACACCCCAGACCATGTGCTGCTTGCTCACATCGTCCTGCTGCCCCTGGGCTGAAATGGAGAGGAGAGTTGAAGGCACAAAAAGCTAAAGGTCACAGGTTGAGATAAGAACAATTTACTAGAAACAGCAATGGAAGAAGAAAATTGATGGTAACCACAAAACACCAATAACAGAGAGTACAAGATAGGCAAACTGTTTACATGTGATTGCCAACCACAAAATTTAGTGTTCCCACTGAAACACCTCAGACCACACACTGCTCACTCACTTCCTTCCTCTTCCCTCTGCAGTGGGATGGAGAGGAGAATTGGAGGCACAAAAAGCTGAGATAAGAACAATTTACCAGAAAAAACAAAGGAATAGGAAAAACAGTAACAACAGTACTAATAGCAGAGCGTGAAAATCGGCACACGACTAACGTGTGACTGCTCACCACGTGGATTCTAGGGCGATGTGACCACGCACTACCAAAGAAACGGCACCACCGTATGTCCATGGCATGGGGTGGCCTCAAATAATTCCAGGGCTATGCCCTTCCTGGCTGCAGCAAAAATTAACCTTGAAACAAGCAGGATAAATGAAATGACACTGCATCTCCAGGTGAGGTGTCAAGCAAAGAGCAGGATTTGTAAGCACCCTGCTTACAAAATCTCTGCGTATATTTATTCCCTCAGCTAGAAATCAGTGGGATTTGACAGAAAAATAAATATAGTCCTGGTCTGTTTTAAAGGGAAAACCCCCACAAACTCATATGCCTGATGTTTTCAGGTCATGAATGGGTTTTGTATATGGTTTTGTAGCTTTCATCATGAACTCTGCGTCACTTTAATTGAATGGCATCCGGTCTGAGCTGGCTCAGTGAGCACAGCACAGCTGGGCTGGCTCCACAGCTCTACGGCTCCAGCATGTGAATGGCAAAGCAGGGGCTTTTCAAAAATGCTTGGATTAGTGAGCACTGTGTCTTTTCCAGCACATCGTTTCCAAATCCTTTAGTGCCTTCCACTGAGATAGATGGTGAACTCCGCAGCAGTTTATTTTTGATTAAAAAAGAGTTACATATTTGTAATAATCAGATATGAGATGGGGGTTATGGGTGATGGCACATTTTATTTGCAACACCACTTATTTACTGTCTTCAGCATCAGTATTGTGTGCTGCATGTCTTCAGTCTCAGGATGTGGCAATTCCCTGCTGAAGCTGCTTGCAAGGAGAGGTGACAACTCCTTGAGTGTGGATGCTGGGTGCTGGGGCTTTGGGTGGTGGGGTTGGGGGTGCTGGGACCTCACAGCTATTTATTTTTTCAAGTGGCATTTGCTGCAGTTTCTATTTTATGTGTTTTCCAGTTAATGTCCAGCTGTCAGGTAGCTCTGGGACAAAGCTTGGGGCTGCCTTCATTGAGTGCAGGGATCGTGGGCTCACCCTGGAAGTTGGTGGGAAAGCTGGGGCTGCCAGTAAGCACTGACACAGTGGCAGCTGCAGTTACTTATGGCAGGTATAATTAAGGACAGGATATACCATTCCTTCCTTCCATTGCCACCATTGTCTCCTTCTACACATTGGTGGGCTTCAGCTGGCACTTGGCAGCCCCTCCAGCATGCAGAAACACCCCGTGAGCCCAACCTTGCTTCCAATTTCTATTTTCTTAATCTCAGACAAGTGCAATGTGAGTTCTCTACTTTTGTTGCTAGGTGAATAAATGAGTTTCTGCTGGTAGTAGTTCAGCCTTGTTTGTGAGAGACCCTTAGTGATCTCTTTTCCAGCGTTTTGCAATCTACATCTCCGCTCTCTCAGGTGCAGCCCCGCATCCACACAAATTCAGGTTTCCTGCACTAGATGTCCCTGTCTTT
>VZTN01013700.1:0-12530 GCA_013400515.1 Erpornis zantholeuca | reverse complement strand
GGATAGGTGATGCATATGTATAGGTGTCTCAGGTAACATAGATGAATATGTAAGACCTTTGTGAATATAAGGAAAGTCAATGCTTTAGAGATTCGTAGCTTGCTTTGGAAACTATTCCCCTGCTACCCGGTACCATAATAAAACATATCACTTTCTAACTTTAACTGTTGGAGAGTTTTGTCCGTTACGAGTTGAATATCAATATTAGATTGATATTCATATTTTATTTAATAAATCACACAGACCAGTGGGTATCTGATATGCAGGACAGAGCCTGCTGCAGACATCTTCCTGATCCTCAGGTTACTCCTTAGACAGAGATGCCCATGACTGCAGCCTGGGAGGAGGCTTTGCAGCTCCTCAAGCAGTGCAAGTGTGGTGGCACAGAGTTCGGTGGGGACTAAACCCCTGGAGGCCTTGCCTGTTTCTTAGGCATATTGCAGTGACATGCTCAGCCTGCTGGGTGCCTGTCATCTTTGCCTGGGGCTGATTTAACTGGCAGCTTCCTGAGGGTGAAGACTGATAGTGATGGCTCAAGTGGAGGATACCCAAGCAGATGTCTCTGCTGGCAACACCATCCAGCATGCTTGACAAGGGCACATTTGCCTTCCACTATTGATTCCTGGAGAGAAAACAGTGGAAAAACACCTTAAAATCAATATATAGGGAAACTGCTGATGCTCAGAGTCCAAGAGCTCAATGTAACATCAAACAACTTGCCATGAGTGTCACTTTCAACTTCTACTGACTTTCTACTTGGCTTGACTTTCCAAACTCTCACTCTGGAGCATCCTCTAGCTGTTGTCTGTAACTCATTTGATAATTTCCAGAGCTGTCACTGTAATGCCCTGTTCTATAGCGTCACCTTGGATATAGGTGTACTAGTTTGAAATCAAACCAGAGGGAGATCACAAGTCAGAATTGTAACTTAATAGGAAAATTAAAATAAAGAATAAATACAGTAGTACAAGAACACTGACAGAGTCAGAATACAACAGGTCCAATGGTAGCTCTTTTCTTCTGGGAGTCCAGTAGGTAAGGGCTGTCAGTGGTGTTCAAAATCTCAGTTTATATCAAGGATGGAATGCTTGGTTTCTCCCTCTGGGTGGAGCATCTCACAATGGGATGGTGAGTCATGTGGCAAGGTGCTGATGGGCCATTAACAGGAGATAGTCCAGGAGTGAGTTATCTATGTGTCACAGGGCAAGGCTTTGATGGGCCCATTAACAGAAGATAGTCCAGAGGGAGGAGGCAGGGACACTGCTCCACCTGGTTTCAACAGCTCATGAAGATGGTAATAGAATACACTTCAACCCAAGACAATAGGTTATTAAATTTGCTCCCAAAACCAGGATAGCAGGCTCTGTTACATGCAGTCTTTACGTAAAGATCTAGCTATGGCCAAATTCTTTGCTCTAAAATTCAATCTTTTGAAGAGAGTGAGCTTTCACTTGTATGGCCATTTTGAGTCTTCCTTGCTCTTTTTGGAAAGGGAAAATTGAGGTTTGGTGTGGATTTTTGAGGTTCATTACCTACTACAGAGCATCTCCTTAGGGAGATGGGAAATTGTGTGGATCCTGGCTGACACTGCTGTCTCTTCGGCCCAATTTCAGCTCAGTTACTTACCTGGCAGGTGGCACAGGACAAATCACTCCTTGCCTCATTGTTCTATTTATTTAATAAATAATAAATAAATATTTAATAAAAGAAAATAAATATTAAATGAATGTTGCCTCCAATGACTCATACCGTGACAGTGCGATCATTTGAGACGTGTGGAGGCATCATTGCCAGGAGTTTACAAAGTCCCAGTTCTTCAAGAGAAAATCCTCTGCTGTGAAGTGATAACATGGAGGACTTGAAAATTATTCCTGTCTCTTGCTCACTGGTTGGTGTGGCAGTTTTGCTTTTTTTGAGATGAACTTTGAACATACACACCATGAATGAGCTCAGCCTTGGGCTCATCCTTGCAATGCCTTTTATTTTGGTCCATAAACTATCTTTCTCTACACTGTTGGCATTTTGCCTCTATCTCTCTCTGAGCCCTGAGTTCTAACTGTGTGATGGGACATCTTCTCTCTAGGTGAGATAACTGGAGTTAGGTTCCTTCTTTCTCCTCCTCGGACCCTTTTGATCCTGAAGAAGGATTTAGGTCTGATACAGGATTTTCCTTTGTGTCTAGTTCCCTCAGTCAATTAAAACTTCTTAATTTTATCCCAATCTTGTTTCTATTCTTTGCTAGCCTCTTTGATTGGTACAGCTGCTGGCAAGCTTAACTTCCCCGTAATATGTTTTCCAGCTCTGTCACTCAGCTGCCCTACTTCCTTTACTAGCAATTTCACAGAAATTGCAAAATCATCTGAGATTGCAAAATAAATCTGAGACTGGTCAGGTTTTGACAAGGAATTAAGCATTTGAAAACCAGTGCAGTTCAATACCATGACTGCAGTGACCTTGCAGAGTTTGATTTGCAAAGACCACATCTCCAGAATAGCTGAATATCAGATTGAAAGTAACCTGACCTAAAAAGGAATAAGCAGAGCGAGAGACAAGCATGTGTGTAATGGAGGTCAGCATGGGAGTAGCTAGGATGTCAAGGTGTTTAAAGTAGCAGCTAAACACCCAGCAATAAAGCCAAGTGCAAGAGGAGAGGCAAGTGAGAGGTGGAACAACCAATCCTTAAGGATGTCATTGGCAGTATGTACACAAACATGTTTGTGGTAGGACTCCTTGGAAACTCATAGCTATCTGCACTGGAAAATATGACTCTCTGCAGCACTGGATTTTCTACTGAGATTTTCCCTTTTGAATGTTTGTTTTATGATCTAGAGGCAGCTTTGCCTGCAGAATAAGCAGGTCCTTCCTTCTCTGTAGCACTTTGTTGAGCTCTTCTGGGGATTGCTCATGGTCCAGCTGTATTTTGAACAGAGATTTATGATGACCTTCCCAGTCAATTAAAATTCTAGGTATTGCTAAGGCAGAATTCAATTAAGGCTGATTGGGGCTTTGTAGGAAAGGATAAAAGAGAAGAGACAGGCCGAGGATGGGAGGAGATCTCTGCAATCTAAGGCAGCTCTTGAAGTATGCAGTTTATTGGCATAGGTCGTGAGTACAAGAGCTCTGCTTCAGCTGCCAGCCACAGCTTGAAGCGTGCCTTAGAGAGGGCTACAATCTGGTTACAATACATTATATCTTTTCCCATACTAAATATGGTAATTTTACAACATCCAACCAGTAAAAGACACAGACCTTATAGAATTTACATACAGCCTATCAAAACTGCTACATTTCCATACTGTGTTACATTTTAACTTCTAAAAGCTACTTTCTAAACTTTTTTGTCTTGTCTGCCAAACTGGCAGTCTTGAACTTTGCACTCCTTGCAGAAACATCTCTTTATCTGCTAAGGACATTGTTCAATCAACAGGGATTATCCCTCAGCCAGCTAGCCCATTGTTTCTTGGTTGTACAGTAACAGTGCCTCAGCATCTTACACCTCAAAGCTAGCTTTCATTTCTATTTCACTTACAGGTTTCATATTTTCAGAATATTTTGCCCAACAATCATCTTTATAAGGTTTCTCTGTTTCATCTTTCCCAACAGGGCTTCTGACAACTGATTTTCCAAACAGAAAAAATGATCTTAGAAGGTTTCTATCACTTTTAAATAACTTTCAGTTCTGTTCTTGCTTGACACTGCTCTAATCTTTCCTCAAGCCCCATAGTCTTTGTTGCATCAAGCAATTCAAATGTTGATTTTTTTTTTCTGTCATAATTCATCATTTTGACTTATTTTCCTTTTTATATCTTCCACTAAATGGGGAAAAATGAGGGGGAAAAAACCCAAACCAGCAAACCCTGCAGAAGCCTGGAGATGTTTTTGTGTCAGTCCCTGTGGTCTGACATGAAAGATTTATATCAAACTCCTAAGAGTTTGATAGTTCAGTAACAATTATCTAGACATTTACAATAACAACTTGCTTTTCTTTTTCTGTTGAGAGGAATGATGAAGTTTTAAGGAATTGTCAATAAAGATTAAAAAAATAATAAAATACCAAAGAGAAGAAAAAAAAACAGGTGCATACACAATGCCATTAAAATACAACTCAGGTTTTCCATTCTACCCTAAATTTTATTTCCTTGGCATCAGGAACTATGTGACAGTTCCTTGAACACTTGATTGAACAGGGAATACACATGGGACTGTATCTTAGTCACAGAATGTGGAACATGTAGCTCTCACAGAGAGAGAGTGAGGGGTGAATTCACAGAGGGGTGAATAATCCTTTCAGTAGTTCATTTTTGCCAGACTTTACAGCACATTGTTTACTGTGTGGGGACTAATAACAAAATGGCAAACAGGAATTTAAAAAGTCAGAGAAGGAAAAATATATATATAGAGACAGAGAACAGTGACAGCTGGAATGTCCAAGTTCTCCCTCCTGTAGTGTGTGGTTGTCACTTGCCAACTGGAATATTTTTTTCCTAGAGTTTTATTTTCCATAGTTTCAGAACTCCAATAAGGTTTCTCTCTGCACATGTCCTGTGTCTTGCTGTTTAAAGGAAACCAGAGCAAGCCTCCACATAACTGTGCTTTTAGTGTTTCTCTCTCTTTATGGGAGATAAATGGAAGAAAAGCCATGGGCAATTATTGTGTGGAAGTTAAAGGGAAACATTTCTTTGATAAGAAATGATTGTGTAATTATACAATTGTCAAAGGAGAACAGGTGGATGCACTCTCTGATGTGCGATTACTAATGAATTCTCTGTATTCCTTGTGGAAAAGAGGCACAACTGTAAAATTAAATAGTCAATGCCTCTTTCATAAAGGGTTTGCGGCCACTGGTGTCCTTTATCAGAACACAGTGAGCTTTGAAGGAACAACTAAAATAGCAACCTCAGCTTCACGTAAAGCAAGCTGAATGGAAAAACTCTACAGATAGCTTTTTCTCTGGGAAATTTGGTTATAATGTGTTTACACAGTAGCAGAAACCTTTTGCCTGGGAAAATGGTGGGTAGGGTTTTACCAGGAAGCATGTGGCTGCTGAAGCGGTGGTCAGCGCCATAGGGCAAATGGGCAGCAAATAAGTGTAGCATTTCAGTGTGACTGTGTGCATGAAAATTTGCTCAAAACCAGCTTCTATTGCAAAACTCTTTTTGAGGCTGAATTTTCAGTGAGTTGTGTATGTAAAGGAGAACTCCTCTTTGTTCACCAGCACATTCAGTCACTACTTCTGGGCTGAAATAGTGACTAAAATGTTGAAATGTGAATGGAAATCGGAGTTCTCCACTGTGTTGTGACAAGGTGCCTGCTACCCAACAATAGCAGGAGCTATGAAAAATGCTTTGAGGTCTTTGGAGATGCATTGGGTGCCTTACAGAAATATCATAATTACACAGTAATGAATGCCAGAATGGGAGACAAGGGAGGGACAGTGTATTTTATGTATACCCCAGATACAAGTTGACAGCTGATTTTGGAGTCCCTACTTTCTTCTAGTGATTTTTAGTTTGGTTTTTGGAGTGTTTAATAGTTTGAACGTTGTCCTTTCTTATTAATGTAGATATGTCTATATCTACAGAATATAGATGTCTGTATATATATGTACAATATAGATATGTCTGTATTGTCTGTACAATATAGATATGTCTATATCTATAATGGCAATNTTTTGGAGTGTTTAATAGTTTGAATGTCATCCTTTCTTATTTCTGTAGATATGTCTATATCTATATATGATGGCAATTTTTTCTGTGTTTGTTTAGGTGATTCAATTCAGAGCTTGGAAATAGGAAGAAAGCAGCTGTAAGCACAATATTGTCTTGTGTTCTAGCCACCTTCATTTTCTCTATTTGAACATTGACTTGGTCATTCAGGGTGCCTGGTTTCAGTCATGCTCCCCACAGTCCGAATGTATTGATGAACACAAATGAAGGTGGTTAATCACCTTGCAGCAATTGCATGGTGTTCCCAGCTGTGCTCCTGAAGGACACTGGGGCAGTCTGTGCATTAGGAAAGTACTGTGAATGCCTGATGAAGCTGTAGCATTTCTCAAAGCCAGAGCTGTGCTGGCTTTTTCCAATTATTCCATGAGATGGCAGCAAAGGCTTTTGAGAGAATTTTTTACCTCAAATTGTTTGTTGCTTAGGGATTCTTGTAAGGGAGCATGATCATAAATCCCATGCCAATTAATGGGTTCATAATGCTCTTACAGAGCATATGCTGTATTGTTCCCTGAAATGCAAGGTTTCTTTTTCAGTAGAGAAGGCATTTCCCCCCCTTGTTCGATTTCTTCTTTTCACATCTAACATATTCCCATTGATTAGTGTTATTTGAAAGAAATGCACAAGCAAAGCCTTTAGTTTGGGTTTAAAGGGACCTTAAAGATCATCTCATTCCAACCCTCCCTGCTATGTGCAGAGATACCTTTCAGTAGACCAGGTTGCTCTAAGCCCCATCCAACCTGGCCTTGATCCCTGCCAGGGATGGAGCAAACACAACTTTTCTGAACAACCTGTTCCATTGTCTCACAGCCTTCACAGTGATGAATTTGTTCCTAATATCTCATCTAAAGCTACTCTCTTTCAGTTGAAAGCTATTCCTCCATATCCTACCACTACATGCCCTTGTAAAAGGTCCCTCTCTGGCTGTCTTGGAGCCCCTTTAGGTACTGGAAGGTGTTACAAAGTCTCCCTGAAGCCTTCTCTACTTCAGCCTGTTTTTGTAGGAGAGGTGCTCCAGCCCTCTGGTCATCTCTGTGGCCTCCTCCAACAGGCCCACATCATACTGGGGACCCTAGAGCTGGATGCTGCACTGCAGCTGGGGTCTCTCCAGAGCGGAGTAGAACGGCAAGAATTCTTTCCCTGCTGCCCACAGTGCTTTGAATGGAGCCCAGGACACAATTGGCTTTCTGGCTGCAAGTGCACATTCCTAGGTTGTGTTGAGCTTCTCATCCACCAGCATCCTTAAGTCCTTGTCCCTAGGGCTAATGTCAGTCCATTCTCCACCCAGACTCTACTTGTGCCTGGGATTGCCCCTTGCACTTAGCCTTGCTTAAATTAATGAGTTTTGCACAGGCTCCACAAACTCACCTCTCAAGCAGGTCCAAGTCCCTGTGCATGGCACCCCATGTCTCCAGCATGCCAACAACACCACATAGCTTGTCATCAAGCTTGACATAGGTGTCATCAGAAGACTTGCTGAGGGTACCCTGAATCATATTGTCCATGTCTCCAACAAAGATGTTAAACAGTGCCAGTATAGGGGGTTGTTTCTTGCCAAAAACATGAGCTTTGTCAAAAATGTATTTATGCTCCACAGAGAGAGGGTGACCAGATGCAGGAAACCATTTTTGCAGAGATGTTTTTAGTTGTGGGAAAATAGTTGAGGAGGAAATTGAAATTTGGTTTAGCCTTTTTTTTTTTTTTTTTTTTTTGGCTATCAGGGACGAATTTGGAATAAAAAAACTTGTGGAAAGAGAAATAGAAGTTATTTTCAGCCACGTGGTGACATTATATGCACACCTGATGATAATGTGATATGGAAAGAATAGCAGATATTCATGAAGGTGAGGAAAACCAGACTTATGTCTGCCACTGCCTCCTACTCTTCATCCTGTTTTTATCACAGGTATTACTTTTAGCACTTTCTTCTTAGCAACAGTAATGAAAAGTAGGTGAAAAGCCGTTAGCAAAAATTCCTCATCACCTCAAAATTTATCATCTTACAGGAAAATATTGTTAAAGACAATGTTGTACATGACCTGCTTGAAAACAGCCTTTCCAAAATAATTGGTTATAACTGCAGAGCTACAGTGCAGGAGGCAATATAATATTCTTCAAATTGGTTCTGTGACATGCTGGTGGTGAAATTGATGAGGGACTGTGTTGCACAGGCAGTTGCCATTTGATTCATACTAATGGACAACTAGGTGGCCAGTCCAACCTACCTTCTTTCAGTTTAAAGCCTAAACCCTGTCACTACATGGCCTTGTAAAAAGTCTTCACATACAATGTCTTTGAATATAAAAAATTTGAATATATTTAGTCCCAGGAATATTAAAAATAATTTATTAGGAATGAACAAGTAATTATTAGAGGTTTCCACTAATTTTTTTTTTGCTACTAGCATTGGGTAAGCTCATCAAGGGGAGTCTGAGTCTTGCAAACTATCACTGAGGCTGCTCAGCCTGCAGTTTTGGGGGCTGCATCAGCAGACGAAATCCCTGCTCCTGTTCTCCACCTTCTGCTCTGTGGCGGAGCTGCTTTTTGCCACTGCAGAGCGAAATGGATTCAGGGAGATGTAAAACTGGTTGGGTTTTCTTCTCCCCTGGGTTTTTCAGCTGAACATGTACCCGGTTCCATTTCATAACAAAGTTGTGGCAGATATTAATGCCACACTTGGATATATCATCTAGAGGGGAAGGGCAGACAGGGAGTAGAAATTTCTGTTGGTTTAAATATTGCAACTTCAGAGTGCCTAAGGCCAGAGGGATGTACATGAATTTCCTGGTTCCTAGAGGCTCTATCTTCCAGTCTGACTAGTTCTCTGTCCTCTTTTCATAAAAGCTGGTAAGTATTTGCTTAGTTTCTCTGTAATCCCAAGGATGCCAGCTCCCTGCACTGTGCAGAATCTTGCACCTCTGGGCACAGGCTTGAAGTATGTCCTTGGGCAAAGCTAAAGCATACAGCTGCAGTGCAGAGATATGCACAAAAAACAACATCATCATTTACACTGTAAATTCTCAGATTCCTTTGTGTTATTTCCAACATTTCCAACATATTTTGCTGGCTCCCCTTGTAAAACAAGAACACAACATGGCACTGATAGAGAACTCCTTCCATGAGTGGCTTAGAATTTCTCTGAAATATTATTTTCTTGCCTTTGACTTAAACCTAAAACCAAGCAAACAACATTTCTGTGACACAGTAAGGGAAGTGGTATGAGATAATTTGTGTACAGAGACTGCAGTGCATTCTCAGCTCTATCATCCTGAGGCATTTAGTCCTCTGTGAAAACTGTTTTTATAATTCATCCCAACCATTCCTTGACTTTTACATTGTTGTTGGGCCTGATCGTTTAGGGAGGGATGGGGGAGATGGATTAGTTTATGAACAGACTCAGGTCTGAGCTTGGAGTGGGAATTATAAACCTAATCAGACATGCATCTGTAGCTGTTGGATGGAGTCTCTTGCCATTATCCCCCCCACCTTCTTTATGTCTTCATAAATCGACACAGTGAGGAAATCCTCCTGACTTACACATTTGTTACACAGGCCTGCAAAAATATCTGTTTTTTCCACTGAAGATTTGCATTGACAGGGAAGAAAACCTCCTCACAGTTGAAACAATATGTATTTCAAACATTTTCCCTCATGTGCATCCCAGTTAAAATGCCATCAAAATACTGTTGGATAATCTCTAGTAGAGAGAAAAATTCCTTTTCTTTTCTATTTCCCAGATTCCTAGTATTTTACCTCAGATAAACCTCTCCTCAGCCTTGGACAATGTTCCTGTAATTCATGAATACCCTTTGCCTGTGTCTGCAACACAAAGTCTGCAGAGCTTCTCTTGCCCCCAGAAATGTTCAGAAACATTTGATGGTATGATATACAGAAGGTGGTGTCATTCCTACCTGCAGAGGCAAAGGGAACAGTGATAGGAACCCATATACAAGGCAATTAAAAAGCTGACTGTGGTGGGAAGATGGGATTGACAGGCAGATGATGAGAAACGAGCTTGCATCTTGAGAGTTGTTCATTTTGCACTTAATTCTTCTCTTAATGTTCATGTCATGCCTTGTTTTTGTCATAGCTGTGCATGAAAAAAGAAGCATAAATAAAACAGCCAGGAATCTTCTCTGTGCTAAGACTGGACATACAAGCCCCAAGATCTGTCTTTGATCCTTTCCCCAAGGTCTGCGGTCCCAGAAGGGAATGGAATGACATCTGAAAAGCAGAGTTAAGTTACTCAATTGTGTTTTTCCATACTGCCATATGTTCCATACTGCCATAATCACCCTGGGACAAGCAGGGCACATCAGGCTTGCAGGCTGTATTCTTGTTTAATTACTAAAGAATGTACAGGAATTTGCAGGCTTTGCTTAGGGCTATATTTTTCCCATCTGAGAGTTTTCTTTTTTATGTGTGAGCACAGCTTTACTACCCAGAAAAACCAGGTGCCCAGAGAAGTTGTGAATGCCCTGTCCATGGAAATGCTCAAGGCCTTGGATAGGACTTTGAGCAACCTGGTCTAAAAGAAGCTGTCCCTGCCCATAGCAGGGGAGGTTGGAATGATGGTGCTCTTTTGGACCCTTCCAAGCCAAACTGTTCCATGATTCTAAAGTAAGGGTTGGCATTTGGAAGCACCTCCATTCTCTGAAGAGTTTCAACACGTGCTAGCAGAACAGGGCTGAGCTTGGCAGTCTCACAGGCAAGGAGGAGAATCAGCACCTCTCCCTTGCAATGGGAAAATAGGGAACATTGACTTGTGTGATAATTTTAGTTGGATGATTAAATTTGTCCTTTTAGTTCCTCATCTGAAAATTCAATTTAGGTGACAAGTTTTCTTTTCATACACTGCTTAAAAATTGTTTGTTCTGCCACCACTAATGTTCTGGATGTTGATGGTTCCTTTCACTTTAACAAAGTGCAGAAATGCTCAGCCTGCTCTGCATTTCTGTTGGCTCTGGGCTATCAAAACATAAAGAGAAGACTGTTTTTCGTTTAAGGATACATGTGTTATCTTGAGATAGATTGACTGTCTACCCCATAAAGTCAGATGTTACTGTTGCAATGTGTACAAGGAATAGTCAAGTCAAAAGGACTATAACTTTTTGTTCTGGTTTGAAAAGAACAAACCAGTGTGGGGCACCAAGTCAGAATAACAATTTATTAAGAAAATTAGAATAAAGGCAGGGAAAGGAAAAGGAAAGAAAAAGAAACAAAAGAAAATAAACACACTGGTTTAAACTGGCAGAGTCAGATACAACCTGACACCCTGTTAGTCAGGGCAGCAGTAGCAGTCCAAAGGGATGGTGGCTGCAGTCCTTCTGAAATGATGGATGCAGTTCAGCTGAGGCAGTGATCCAGTAAAAAGGGTCTGGTCTTCCTCGGAAAGTATGTAGTTCCTATCCTCTGGGAATCCAGTGGAGAAAAAGCTAAAGTTGTAGTCCCAGAGCCTCAGTTATATCCAAGATGGGATGCTTGGCTCCTCCCCCTGGGTGGAGTATCTCACAATGAGATGGTGAGTCATGAGATAAGGCCTGATGGGCCATTAACAGGAGATAGTCCAGGAGTTAGTTATCTCTGAGTCATGTGCAGGGCACTGATGGGCCATTAACAAAAGATAACACAGAGGGAGGAGGCAGGGAGTGCTGTCCCACCTGGTTTTAACAGAAACCTGAAGGTGGTAATAGAATACACCTCCCTGGACACATTTTACATTATAACCCAGGACACTTTTCAATCGAATTAACTTTTTTTTCAGATGTTCCAGTTAAAGATGCCCAGGTTTTGGACATATTTTTCCTGGGGAAAACAAATAAACGAAAAATCACCAATCTGGCATCAGCTTAGTGTTGGAACAACCTAGACAAAGAGTAAGACCATAGGATAAAACATTCTCTAAACATGTGTGAGGGTGTAGGAGAGACAAGGATGAAAAAAGGGAAGAAGCAGAATAGTATTCTATTCTGTGGTATGTTTACAGGGATTTACTTATGCTAAGGAGTCCAAATGTCAATGTGAGAGCAAATGTTTCTGAAATGAGGCAAAACTGAATGCTGATGGAGGCAGCTGAGTGCATTAGAGATAGGTTTGCATTGTGACATATGCTTTCCTTACTGCTTGATGGTTCTGCATAGACTAATAATATATGTTGTTGATACAGAGAGGATAATTGCAACTTCAGTGGGAAGTGCTATTATGCATATTATTTACAGTGCTATCCTGCTTTTATGTGGGTCACCAGACTGCTGCCTTAACTAATGTTAAATAAGCTGTTAGTGGAAAGTACATAGATTTGCTGCATCAGATCTTACCTTTTTAAGAAGTCTATTATCTCAAAGAAACATAGGGATTTACTTAAGGCTCCATTGTTGCACATACAACTTGTGTTCCTCAGTTTATGAATGCAGGCACTCAGAAAGTGCTTTTGCTTGACAGATTCCAAGTAGAGTGTTAACATCATAAAGGGATCCAGAAGAGCAGCAAAAGCTTCTGTAGAAGCTTTTCTTTTCTGAAGAAAAGAATATAAAAGGGCAGTTTGGAGGGCATTACCCAAAGAGCAGCACTCTGAAGTGAGCTCCTGATTGCTACAGATACACTGCTGGATGGTTTTATGAATGAAGTGAGAATACAGCTGAGTTTGGGTTTAACAGATAAAGCAGATTTAGGTATAAGAATAGAAAATAGGAGAAAGATAGATGTGTACACTGTAAAGTATAGGGCTTCACCTTTAGCAAAGCTTTCTTGTTCCAAAATCAAATGGATGGTGTCAGAGAAACCGTTGCAAACAGGACGGGGGCTCAG
>VZTN01013694.1:2365-15140 GCA_013400515.1 Erpornis zantholeuca | reverse complement strand
TAAACAAAAAAAAATAGCTTGAGGGAAAGTATGATGCTTGGGGTTTTTTTCTGGTATCTTTTACTTCTTCTTGGACTTCCTGTGAAAGCTGCTAAGGCATGTCCACCAAACTGACAACAGGCTGAAGTAACAAAAAAAAAAGAAAGAGAAAGAAGAGAGAAAAGGAGAGAAAAATTGGTGTAGGAGAGCGAGGGCCAGGGAAGTGGGGATTGAGGCCAAAAAGGATGAATTGGTGAGGAGGTGCTATGAAAACAGCCGGCAGGTCAGACGAGTGTGATCAAAGGTTTACTGATGCTGCGTGAAAAAAAAATCATTAAGAAAGACCAGAACAAGACAGTCAATTTCAACCAGAACCACAAATAAAACACATTTAAAGCAGTGCCATGAGGGTAGCCCCTCTGATACAGCCAGATAAATAAAGGAAAAGCTGATGACAGTAAGAACAACAACAACAGAAAGTAAGACAGTGATGTGAAGGAAAAAGGCACTTCTTACCCAGTTCAGTTATCATTAGAATGTGGGTTCCACTGTTTTTTTCCTGACTGATTGAAACCAAAGGCAGAAGTTTGCCAGGCTTAGCTAGTGAGTAAAGTATTTAGGGGGAAAAGAAAGTACAGAAAGAGAGTAAAGTAAGGGAAAAAGACAGGTAAGGCTCTAAAAAATAAAACTGAAAAAGAAAACAGGACAAAGGACCACAAATCAAGTTTGTAGTTGCCATGAAAAAAACAGAACAGCTTCTGCACTTCACATCACACCACTTGACAACATAAATACCCACAGCTAGAGTGGAAATCAGAGTCTAGTTACCTACCATCATTGTATTCTCATGAGTGAAATATCTCATACTATTATATAGAGTTTGGTTACACATGATTAAACAGTTTTGGACCATGAAGAAATAAACAAATGGCCTCTTACAATTGATTAAATGCACAGGAAATATCTGCTTATACTTACTTATACTTACTGTGGCCTTTTTTCCTTTTCTAATCTTAGCCCAAAGACCCCTGCTTGTTTGTTACACTATGCAAAAAGCATCCTGTCTGATAGAATATTTATTTAAGAAAATGGAGAAAACCCAAAGGAGAGAAATATATTTCAGTTATTTGAATAAAGTGAACCAACTGTTACTAAACTTTCTTTAGAGACAGCAATTCAAAGCAGTTATCAGAAGAGAAAACATAACTCAACATAACATCTCAAAGTGTGCGATACAATATGGGTATTTTTTCTGTATCTGCATTCTAAGGAAAGTGGGAAAAAGACATGGGAATGTACATGAAAGGCTAAATGTGAGTTTTTCTTACCTAGCTCTGTTATAATAGGGATGTTGGCTCCTGTTGTAATGGAGGGTTGACGTAAAAGGCCATGGACTGGACTGTTGTCTGGAGACGACCTATCCATCCCAGGGGGTGTAAAGCCTAAAAGGAAAAAAAAAAAAAAGAAGAGAGAAAAAGAGAGAAAGTTTACTGAAGACAAACTACACAAAAAAATCTTGAAACAAACACCTTTCCTCAAACAGCAATTAAGATTTTAGAGTACTGTTTGCAAATGGTGGCACGACCATGCTTCCATTGCTACAAATTGTTTCCATTAGCCAGTTTTAGGTTTGACCAGAAACAACGATTTAAAATTATCTGACTTTCCAAGAGCACTACCACCCACCCATGGTAAGGTTTTTGTAATTTTCCTCTGTACCATTTGTAATATGTATTTCTAAGAGGATTACAGTTGTAGGAATACTGCGATGGAAGGGTCCATTCTAACAGACAAAAAGACAGGATGGAAGGAAAATGACACAGGTTTTCAAATGGTATGTGAGATTTCAAGCAATCAAGAGGATTGCTTGAAAAGAACTGGAAAGAGTGATGATGTGATGGAAATAAAGGTGGGAGAGGAAACACGCTGGAAGGCACTCACAGGAAACACAAAACCTGGAGACCAGCAACATTCACCTTTGAAAAAGGCTATTTTCAGTCAGAGTCCCTACAGTTTGAAATGGAGCTCTTGACATTGAGCATCTTTTAATCTATTATTTTTTCTTTAAACAAAAAATACTCAGGCAAAACTCTTTGGAGCTTGATTGTAAGTACTGAAAAATAGGTAGTTATACAAAAGCCCATGCAATAGCAGGACTGGAAATTCACCATTGAGACTAAGGCATTCCATCCCCCGTTTCCAGCAAAGCCATGGAAAGCATGGGAAAGCTCATTGCAGAAGTGGTGGTGAAACTAGAAGGTGACTTTTGACTTTATGGTTTCATGTAGACCAATGTCAAGGCAGCATTTTTAGGCAAATATTTGTCTGCTAGGAATAGGATTGAGCCAAGCTCACTTTAAGCCACACTTTAAAAAAAAATACTTTTTTTTTTGACATATTATTCCGAAGTCCTTTGACTTCACGCCTGACATCCAGGGAAAGACTTTTGGTCCTCTGTCACTAGTTCTGAATTCTCCATATACTTATTCTAAACTAATCACAGCCAAATTAATTCCTGACTTGACTTCACTATATTGCAGTGTGGAAACTGTTTCGCTCCATTAAATTCATTGATACATTCACCTATTACTGAATTCAGAAGATGATATGATATTATCTACCTTACCTTTCTTCAATTTGGGGACCAATTTACAAACCAGGAAATCTCTTAATTAAATTGTAGTTGTTAGCATATCATACTGGTTTTATATTAAAGATTATGGTTCTGTTCCAGCAATAATTACATCACTCTTAAACTGCCCCTAAACTACAAGGATCACTAGATCTGGGCTGCTTGATTTAATGGGATTAAATTTTCTCTTTCCATTAATCTATCCCTATGTTTTGTCTGTATCACATATATACAGGTAATCAAACTAGAATCATTGGGAAGAGACTTTCTTAGCCCTGCAGGAGGTACTGGTATGAATTTCATTCTGACTATCAGAAGAAAACTAGATGCAACATGGTGATTGTACAGACAGGACAGCTTAAAAAGGGAGTGAAAAGTCTGTGAAGAAATTCCTCAGGAGAAAAGAAGTGGATATGATATCCTCAACAGGCTTGCAAGACAAAAAACACTGTCATAGAGAAACCTAAGTCAGTAAAGAAATTTTATATAATATTACCAGTGGATAGAAAATCTTTAGAAAGCAGATTTCTTAGAGGCAATGGGAAATGCTAACAGTCAGTCATGTAATACCACCTGTTGTGCTGAACTCAGGAAGACCAGCGTGATGAGAGTGAGTTGCAGTCCCAGCCAGTTTTGGTTTGTAGATGTTTCCTTGCATCTGGCACTATGACTGAGAGCTGTTTTGGCTCTTTGAATGTTTACCTCTTCATGGCAAGGCCTGAGATTCCTCAGGCTCACCACGTGGGTCTGATGGAGATCCTTCAGTCACCACCCCATAAGTTGCAGATAACACTGACACTCTCACAACAGCAGAAGAATAAAAGCAGGGGGAAATACTATCTGAGGACAGGTGAGTATTAGTGTGACTAATTATTCTATCCCTCTGCAGCAGGATCCAGTGTTTTAAGTCTTGCATTCTGTTAGGAGATGCAAGATATGGCCATTGTCACATTAGAAAAAGCTCAAGTAGCTGAAGAGTCCTTGAGCAGTTAAGGTGGCAGGCCCAGCTGGTCCTCTGCTGGATTACAAGTCAAAACGGGAGCAGCAAGACTTTCCATGCTCACTTATCTAAAAGAAAATAAATCTAATACTGTCCTCATGCACTCTAGAGATTGTACTGCTGGGAGTATCCTTGGAGGCTCTGCTTCTCCCTTTTCTCCTGAAGCCTTTCTCACCCCCATCTCAGGATACACTTCCTAAACCACCTTCTAGTGAATCAGACCCTTCAGATGGTAGGAGCACATCAGTATTTCCCTACCAGTTTTAAGCAAATTGAAGTCAGCATAACTCATCTAAACGTGTAAGTTCCTCTTGCCTCCCCTCCACTGCAGCGTGCGCACACACAGACACGCACACTCTGCATCCAAGGCCATTTGTAGCCACCTCTCTAACCCTTAGAATATTTGTCTTCCTGGGATGGTGTCAGGAGATTGAAGTAAATGTGGCATTTTTGTCAGACACAGACTGTCAGAAGCTCTGTAATTGCACACTGCACACATAGTGCATTCAGTCTGAAATGCAGGAAGCATGTTAAAGGGATCTTGTTTTCTCCTTGAATGAAAAATAGACTCATGCCTTAATATTTTTCATCCTACTGTCTTGAAAGACGTGAGAAGTATCTGATAATTTAATTTCTTTGCTCGTACTTAATTCAGACACTTCTAGAAACATGCTTTTAAGAAATATAAAAAATCTTGGAATATTTTCAGGAAAAGGAAAACTGGTGTATTTGGGGATTTTGTGTGCTTATATTTGGAGTCACAAGACATTGAACACCTTCAAGACACATTCCTGCTCCCGAGTCACCAAGTAATTTCCATACATAGGCTGTCTATTTTCTTTTCTCCAGAAGAGAGAACCAAAAAAAAAGTGCAGGAAGCTAACCCGCTTTATCAGAACTTTCATTTAAAGGCATGAAAAACTACAAGTGACAGCTGTGCAGATTCAGTGAATGTGACATTTTTGAATTTCTTCAACTTGACAAGTAAACACCTTAAATCGGTAATGCTATATGCATAATACATGACCTGTATTTTGACATCCATCATCAAATGCTGACTTGAGAAAATACAGGTTTGTACGTCAAGGAATAGCACCCATAAAGCAGGGAGAAATTCAGGTCACAGGGTATTAGGAAAACTCTATTTCATTACAGAAGCTGAAACAAGCTAAGGCATCAGATTTAAGATCCATTTTCAGCTGTGAAAAGATTCAATTCCTCTGCACAGAGCATTCATTTAGAAATGACATGCTTTCCTCACAGCCTCTTTTCATTTTCCTTTTCATATTCCATTTTCTCCTTCAGTCCCCAAACCTTGTTCCATTAATGCTCATAAAAATCATAAAAAAGGGCTGATAGTTGTGATCTTACAAACACAGTATCTCCTTGTTCAACAAACAACTGAGGGAGCTCTGGCTACAACTGCTTAACAGGATCAACCTCTACAGTAAAACTCACATGCCTTTGCAAGTCTGAGCACAGCCCCTGTGAAAGGAAATGCAGTGGGAAGTGGGGGGACTTCTGGAGAAGGGAATTCTCTTTGCCAACATTTAGGAGGTAAGGTGCAGCAAAATCATATCTGTCAGTCACTGCATCCGGTACTAAACTGCTGTACTGGGTGAGTGGTTGACTTTGTATCACTTGAATTTTGCTTTTTTGTGGCTTGTTTTTGTTTGCCTCACTTATTTAACTGGCTTTAACTCAGACCATGAGCTTTTTTCTCACTGTGGGACTTAGTTGTCAGTCATAGTCAAGCCACAACCATTGGATATAGTGATAATCACCCCAACACAGAGTTACAGAATCACTAGGTTGGAAGTGACCTTTGAAACCATCAAGTTCACCCACTAACCCAGCACTACCAACTCCACCACTAAACCATGTCACTAAGTGTCACATCTAAATGTCTCCTAAAATACCTCCAGGGATGGTGACTCCAACACTTCCTTGGGCAGCCTGTTCCAATGCTTAACAACCCTTCTAGTGAAGAAATTTTCCTTAATATCCAATCTAAACCTCCCCTGGCACAAAATAAGGCCATTTCCTTTTGTCCTTTCACTTGTTACCAGGGAGAAGAGACCAACCCCCAGCTCACTACAAACTCCTTTCAGGTAGCTGGAGAGAGCAGTAAGGTCTCCCTTATCAAACTGAGGAAGCTTCAAGAGGAGGTACCCCGCCCCTGTCTGTCCCCAAAACAAGATGCTGCCAAGCAATGGATTGAGTATATCATGGCTCTGAGAGGAACACAGGTTTTGGGCTCCTGACATACTCCAAATCAGTGAGGCCTGACAGTCAGCAGCCACTTCTTCCCTCCTGGCAGCATCCTCCCTCCCTGAGAGGCAGGGACACCCACACCCTAACTCAGCTACCTGCCCTGAAGAAGTTTGAGCCTCCTGCAGTTCTCTGCAGAAAGCTGCTGGTTCAGTGTCTTGATTCTGAGCAAAGAGCATTTTCCAGCTCCCTCTAAGATACTACTGCTCACAGAAGTAGGTAAAAAACAATCAATTGCATCAGAGGAAAAATCCAAGTCTTGAAGATGTACTCATCTTTGTTGAAAAACACTGGGGAAGATTCCTCCCTAACAGGAGGCAAGTTCTTTTTGCCAGGGGATGCAGGTGCTGCCCTGCTCCAAGCTCAGCATGGCCAGGTGGCTATAAAACCTCACTGTCCCCTATGGAATACCACCTACAAAGGGATGAGCAGCACTGGGCTTGTGAGCTCTGTGCCCCTCGAGCCAGGCTGACCCGTGGTCCTCCCAGGGAGGCACTAACTGTGGCTCAGCAGTAATGTGCTGCTGTTCTGAGAGTCATAGTGGCACTGTGATGGAGCTCAAAATTAAGGAATGCTGGCATGGCTAAACATGCCATGAAAGCACCAGCAATTTTGCTCTGCTTACGTGTGAGCAACTGGCCTGATGGCCAAATGATCTGCTGATTGTGCTGGCCATAAACCACTAATTTTTGTTTCTTTGCAGTCCACTTGACTGAGTAATGTCCCACAAAATGCAGGAAGGTTTTCTCTTCATAGCAGTAAATAAATTCTTTAAGTTTGCTGAGGGGACCAATAAAGGTTCACTGGGGTTTTGATGTAAAGGGAAATTTTTCTTGTGGATGTGCACAGCTTCTGTTCCACTGACTCCACCAAGACCCAGATGGGCATATTCTCAAAATGGATTTTTATGCTATATTTATAAGATATCTTTTGTTCTTAAGGATCATAATGGATCCTTTATGATTCTGTTCCCCTTTTTCTCTGCCCCTTTCTTCTTTGCCTCCCTTCCTTTTCAAAGATGAATGTTTTACTAAACTATGCAGGCAGAAGGCGCTTTCCCAAACTGAAAATCCACTTGGCAGACCTAAAAGTTGCGGCCTTGTTATTAAAGCACCTTGTAAATTGATAGTGGCCTTTAAATAATGCTATTTTAGGGAAAGATGCCATGGCATTAACTGGGTGATATATGCACTAAAGTTCTCAAATATAATTTTAAAAGCATTTAGCTACCTCTGGTTCACCTAAGGAATATGAGACAACAATAATATTTTGAGCATATATGAATAACACATAAGTGGTGAACTGCCAAACACAACCCCGACAAGTTATCATGCAGAAATATGGGACAAGTATTTTCATTAAATAGAGCCAGCCAAAAAGAAATAATTTTCAAAAAGAACCTCACAGTTTTATCCCTTTGCTACTGTTTGCTGACAATGTCATTAATATTCCTGTAAATTCAATTGAATGATAGACTATACCTGTTATTCTCCAAGTACAGCCCCTTGGGTATACCTGGAAAGTTCAGCAGCAGTCATGCAGCTAAAGAGCTGCTGACATTCATGAGAATCTGTTACAGCCATTCAATTTAGAAACCATTCTAGCTTCAGTGTCCCATGTGGTCTGAAACAGAGATTGTAGTTTGGCCTGGAAATCCTAAATTCTGGCTTCAGTTCTGACTTTTACTGTGATTTGTGCTGAAGATCTAGCCATCTCTTGGAGATTATCACTAAAGGTCTGGAAAAGGGGAGGAATGCAGGAGACCAGATGTGACTACATAAGCTCCCAGCTTTCTCAGACACTGCAGCATCTTCAGAGATGCTCCAGGCCCAAACATAGGCCAAGGTAAATCTACAGAGAGTGTCCTAAAGAAGGACAGCTTTCTCAGCTTTAGCAACCCTCCTATGCTTTGGGGCTGGAACAACACCTGGAGCTTTGAACTCTGAGAGACAATGTCACAGAGAACGAGCAGCCACCTTCCTGCCAAGAAAGTGCTCTTCTCTAACGTCCCTTCATTCCCTTTCTGCTGAATTACAGAAACCTGTAGACAAAATGTCCAAATCTAAGCTCTAATGGAAGCACAGGGCAGTGGGATCAATGCCAGTTTCTGCTCCCCAAAGTGTGAGATCCATTCCTGGATGAGTTAGTGGCCCGGTGTGCTGAAAGTGTAAATGATTTATAGGTCTGCTGGCTCTTGGGCTGCTCTAACAAGGTAGGATTAAGCTGTTTAAAGAAAGATCAAGAGAAGGATTGGAGTTTCATCATCTTGAGGTCTAGCATTGAATCACACCACATTGATTCCATTTCAATTGTGAACAG
Organism: Erpornis zantholeuca; assembly: GCA_013400515.1. Taxonomy (NCBI): domain Eukaryota; kingdom Metazoa; phylum Chordata; class Aves; order Passeriformes; family Timaliidae; genus Erpornis; species Erpornis zantholeuca. The sequence goes on along the minus strand of VZTN01013694.1, from coordinate 6,939 downwards.
CATAATATATTAGAAAAGCATAATATTTTAAGCCTAGGGCAGAATCATGTATAACTTAGAAGGTTTTTTTCACAGGTACTTACATAAATCTTTTCCCAGTTTAAGTGCCATTTTGAGTTTCACTATCATACATACCCTAAAAATATGAAGTCCACCTGAAACTGCCTATTTTTTTGTTGTTGGCTTTGTAGAAATTTTTTTGCCCTTCACAAAATCTTATGTGGTAATTACCTAAACCCCAACTCTGTCAAGGTTCACCACAAGCTTACACAACCCAAAACCACCAAAACAAATGGGCTTTCTTCATTAATGCTTTGCAGACCATAACCTTAATGTTCACTCCTTGCTACTTTTCTCACTTTAGATAAAATAACACATAGTTACTGTCCATAGCACCTCCCTTAAGTCTGCCTGAATGGAAACTCTACTTCTCTATACAGTAAGCAAAACTAAATTTCCTTTTTTAGCTACTTCCTTTACAAAATTTATTGTTCCTACTCTCCATTTACCTTTACTGGTTTTCTACACTAGGTGCTTCTAGGGGACAAAGTTGGTAGCACCTAGCTGTAGCATAGTTGCTAAAATGATTTAGTATATAATGATGCCAAACTCTTTTCAGTTTAATCATTAATTAACCCTGCATATTTAGACCTCAGGCAAAAGTAAATATGCTGAATAAAAATTATCAAATAAATTAAGCTATATTACCTAGTTTAGAGAGCCAGGTATTCAAAAACTAGAAACAAAATGGAAAACTCGCCACTAAAAATGATATATCAGCATGTTAGGTGAGACTCTCCATTATGTCATTCTATCAAAAAAATCAAACTTTTCCTTAGCGTTAAAGGAAGAGCAAAGCCAGCTATCATATCAAATAATCAATTAAAGTACTTGAAAAATAAAAGTAACAATGTTGTCCAACATCTGATTGGCAACTACTGAAACATAAATTAAAAAAATTTCCCATTGCTGCTTATGGGAAAATTATGCAGATTAGAATTTGATTAGGTTTATATCATGAGACTCAATTTGGACTTTTAATCTATTAAGCTCCAATAAATGAGGCATCTGAATAGCTCCCCTGAGCAGCAACAGTAATAACGACAGCAGTCATTTTTTGGAAACTGTATTCTGACAATTTCTTTAGCAGATGATTCCACATCTTTAAGTATAATTACTTTGTAACTTCTACAAAAATTTCAGGTGTTTGCAGTGAGGAAATGGATACATACAAAATGCTTAAACAGACATTTTGTGATAATCAACATCTGTCACTCTGTTCTAGCAATATTGTTTTTCCATCAACTTGGATATACTTACGGTCAACTTCATGGTCTGTGTGGGCTAAATAGTGCCAGCAGACTTGCAAATTACTCAAGCTGGAACTGAGCTGGAAACCTATGGTAAAATATCATTAATTTCTCTATAGGCTGGGTCAAAACTAAAATCCCATATTCAGGGCTGTCTTGGGGATCAAAGATTGAACTGTGAAGCTAAAGCCCCATTTTATCAAAGACATCTGAACAGAATTCCCAGAGCTGAGCTTTGAGACAGGTTGGACTCAGATCAAGACCACCTCTAATTTATCTGGCAGGTGTGCTTTGTAGCCCTCCTGCATATTTCCTGCAGTCTAATCTATTTGCAAGTATACAAAATCTCTTCTCCTATATTATTCTATATTGTAAAATGCAACTCTTCAAAGCCTGATGACTAGACAGCACATTGTGCACATGTCCTGTCCTAGCAGATTTCACCACATCCTAGAAAACCTTTTAGTGGACAGACTGTTTTATGCACATAGGCAAGTGCCAGTCGGCAGGTGATTCAAAAGAATAAATATATACTTTAAAAAATAAATCTATACTTCCAAAATTTTAGGGCTTTTTTAAATGCTTATAGTGAAGGAACATGGATCCTGTGTTCATGTGCGAATATATTTTCTTTAACAGAGGCTTTAACATGGAATTTAATCCTGGCACTCAAGCTTTCAAGTAATTTGCTCAAATATATCAAGAAAAAAGGAAAGGTATTCACAAAACCAGTGAGATACAGTCTTAAGATGAAAATTCCATTGCTAAGTTTGCACTGCTTTGGCTCACTGTCTTTCTCCTCTTACAAACATTAATCTTAAAAAGAAAATGAATTCCTTATCATGACAGAATGACTCATTATTTTATCAGACTTTTTTTCTAAAATCTATAAGAGTTTTGCTTACCTCTGACAGCTCAAGTGTCTTTTTATAGTCCAAGAAGTATCAGCAGAAGTGTCTCCACACCAGCCCCTTATTTATTTTATTTATATGGGATCTGAAACCCATTACCCTAGCAAACAAGCTGATAAGTAAGACAGTGATAACAGTAAAATGTAACGTGGTATTCTTTAAGTAGTGAAAATTAAATGGCAACTGTAAAAAGTATACTACAGTGTCCAGTCCCAGTACAGACATCCTGAAAACTTCCAGAAAACCTTTGTGGGGTTTTGTCTGCCTTTGTTTTGTTGTGGTTTTTTGGTTTTTAGTATTGACTACTTACTATCATCCATGCATCTAAATACTACTGTAATCTCTACAAACACTTAACACATTAACTCTCCTACCCATTATTGGTTACTGGAGAGTTAAATGGGTTGATGAAAAAGAAAATGTTTGCTTTCCTGTTTTAATTTCATTAGTCCCAATATCAGTGGAAATAGCTTTCAATTTCAATAGGGCATTTTGAATATTTCTGAGAGTTTTTGGTCTATTTATTGTGATTTTATAGGATTCTGAGACTAAATATTCAAGTTCCAATGTAGATTTTGTTGCTAGTGGGGTAGTTTAAGAAGTGGTGATTTTTTGGGATAAATCTGCAGACAAATTTTAAGGCCTTATTTACATGTGATACAGTGAGCAAATTGCCATGAAAAAAAATCTAGACACCTTCCAAATTTTTAGAAGAATTCTGTCTAATTCACTCTACATCTTCCACTGAAAAATGGAAGATATGTCCAGATAGATGAGTTCCCATTGCCACTAAAGAACTGGAGATTTAATTCAAAGTTAGACTAGAAACCATTTGCAAATTATTGAGGATTTACAACAGATATATACCATTGCTAAAATACACTGCTGAATATGTTAAACAAAATGGCCAAGCACCTGCTCTGAATTTGACTTTGTTTACAACATAAACCATTTTTGAGCAAGCTCACACTTGTGGCTAATGGATAATTTGTTCTTAAGAACGTAACTATAGAGCTGTTAGTCCAATAATTTGTCCTCAAACAAACAATAAACAATTCCAATAACATTTTCTCAGGTCCCACATTACATTGTGTGATTTCAGTCTCTTTTTCTTTATTTTCAGAGGAATTGTTTTAATAACATCTGCCTATCTTTGCCCTCACTTGGAGACTAATTACTAAATTACAGAACAAGCAGGCTGGCAGGAACTTAGAAAAAGGTAACCCTATGTGGCAATACAATCATACTACAAGCCTACCTATGCATTAAAAAAAAAAAAAAATCTGTCAAACTTACAGAAAACATATATGCTGTTAACACTGTCAGGATACTTTCTCTCTCACTCCTAACCAGTAATCATGCTCCTAAATTAGTATTTATAGTATTTGACAATTAAAGCTGAATAAAAAATTTAAACAAGCAACCAAACTTCAAATCAACATGAAAGGCAAAATCTCTGTTATACTTTCACAGGATTTACTTCAAAGTTCCAAGAAAAGTTTGCAAAACATCACGTAGTGCTGTGACAGTATAGACATTTTATAAGATCATAATCTTGTCTCTAAATAAGCCAGTGCAAAAATTCCCATTAGCCACAATCTTATTGGGGTGTGTTGAATAAAAAGATATTACAAGAGCTAGTTCAGAACTTTCTTCAACAAAAATTCCTACCATACCATTTACAAAATTCATAATTTATTTTTTCAGCTTTGCTTTGTCCAGATGTTGAAAAGCTGCAAAAAAACCATTATTAGGAGCACAGTAGTATTGATTCTCCAAAAAAGGCTGTGCCCCAAGTCAGCCTGAATATCCCATTCTGCAGATGCTGAAAGAACTAGCAGGCTCTTGATAACCAGAAACTAACAAGGTTTTAGAAAACACCTATTTTGGAAAGTCTGGGCTGCCTCATATTTAACCACGTCAAACTTAAATAAACAGCTCTATCTTAAAAAGACAATGCCAAGAATTTTGTAAATTTTATCCTAAAGCTGTCAAAGTTCTGCAAATCACTAGCAGGTGATAGATTCTGCTTTTGTGCATTGATATCACAGACTAGGATTTAACTGGAAACAACAAAAATCTCTCTTTCTTCTGTAATGCTATTAGACTGGTAAAGCCTGCTAGATACTGATGCTTTGTATCTTCTTCCACAGTAAAGCACCACCAGTGACATTGATCTCCGAAAAAACCCCATCACCTTTATGAATACAAATAACCATTTATTAAGCAAACAATACATAGCGAAGCAAAGAAAGACACCAGAATTACGCTCATGAGGCTGTCTGCTGTGGTACATAACTTCCAAACTATCTTATATTCCTGCAATATATTATCTATATGTTCCATTTTCTTG
>VZTN01013693.1:100271-118438 GCA_013400515.1 Erpornis zantholeuca | reverse complement strand
TTTCCAAACCAAGACAGTATCCCTTCCAAGTATTTGAGAATTGTAGGATGGAATGAAGTGGCAGCTAGCAAGGCCTGAGTAAGCATGGTCAAATTTAGATGCAAAGGGATTTCACATAAATACACATAAGAATCATAGGATAATTTAGGTTGGAAGGGACATCAGACCAATCCACTAGTTAAAGCAAGATGGTTGCCACCTAACTTGTAAGAGTTATCTTAGATACATAACTGAAGAGCCACAGGAAGACAAACGGAAGTAGTATTGTNAAGAGCCACAGGCAGACAAACGGAAGCAGTATTGTACCTTTTCTCAGAGAAACACTTAAAATGTATAAACAACACCCATAACAATCCACTTTGACAAAATCCATGTGCTGCTGTTACTAGAAACACTTACAGAAAGAATTCCTTTTTTCACACAGATGTTCATTTTAAAAGTGTAATTAACATTTCTATATAAGCAATCTATTCACAATTGCATCCTCAAATCTTTTGCTAAAACTGTTTTTCTTTCACTTGGAAGTAAAATAAATCAAATCAATCTATCTGATAACTTACAATATAAAATATCAAGTCGCTGAAAGAAAAAAGGTACAGCCTGTGTCAGATGTGCAAATTTGGAAGCCCTTGCATAAAATCTATTCACCATGCCACCAGCACAGTGAAGAGGACTTTATTTACCCTTTTGATGTACAAATAAAGCCTGAGACTGTATCTCATATCCATTTTTACATCTCTATATGTATTACTTGCAGTAATTCACATTGGCTGAAATGAGGTTGAATCAAAAGTTTGCTTGGTGCTTCTTTGATAAACATCTTACAGACTTCCCCCTTATAGTATCAGCCTTAAAAAGGTACGACTCATGTCAAACAAATTGAAGACTTCTACTACATAAGTAACGGCAATTACAAAATAATGGGGGGAAAACCATTCCTGTTTCAGTACATTTCAGTGTCATATATAAAGAACACTCACACTTCTAGAAACCTTCAGTAAATCAGAGTGTTTTGGTCTAAAAAACTGGAAATTACATTTTTTTTTGTTGGGATTTGAGGAATTTTTGATAGAACAGGAACACATCATTGAACCCCATAATTACTCATTAAAACATGCTTGTATTTTTCACTGGAAATAAAGGCACTTCAGGATATAATAAGTTATTTGCTTAAAGGGGAAAGACATCCCAACCAAACAATCTTACCTTCTTTTCAAAGGATATGCCAATAATCCTGCCTGTGAAGTCTGTTGTTTCAGTGCTTCCCACAACTGTTTCTTGACTGACTGCTTGGCACTGGGTGTTTGCTCCAGACCTGCCTACAGCTGTGTTTCTCTTCGCAGCGTTTCTGCTCTAACTCCACATGCACACAGCAGGAACTCCTCAATGCTGATTTTAAAATAACAGGTAGCTTTTTCCAGTGCTTTTTCTATGGTATAGAGAATACCATAGAAATATCAGATTGGTTGAGTTGTACTGCTGTCACTCAGACACTGGAGGTGGTACTGAGAAAAACAATGCAAACGATTAATGTTTACAGTGGAAAAAGGCACATCAAATTGTCATGTAATGGTCTGCTGTAGCATTATTTCTAATTGGTATCTCACTGTGTAATTAGATGATCATGCAACATACTTGAGTGATAATGCAAAAGTAGATAATTTATGGGAGAAAAAATACTAGACTGGGTAATTAACACTGTGCAATACATGTGGTCTTCACTGAAGTTTGCCACATCTTATTCATCTATCAAAAACTCCTGAAATGTGCACACCATTATTGCCCTATTATGGGCGTGGCCCCCAGAAACCACCAGCCTTGCTGCCTCTGCACTTGAACAGCTCCTTCCCTGAGGGGCTTTTTGTAGCAGCTATTTAGTGGAAAAAAACCCAAACAAAACCACACATTCACACGTATCAAGGTGCTGGAGACCCCTATGGCCTCTGGCTTGGCTTTCTTCCTTATTGCAGTGTTCCATGTCCTGAAAAGATGAAACAAGGCTTCTTTCTGCTCTTCAAGGTTTGTTTATTTTTTCTCTTATCAAAACCTCGGGGGCACAAGCTGTGCTCTCCAAAAACACAAGTGCAGAAAGGGCGATGGCTACCCAAAGCAGGTAGCTTTTATATCTACTATCAGCCAGTTAGGAAATTCTACGAATCTTGTTTTGTTCCCAACACCAACGAATATCAATTTCATTGACATGTTCCCTCTATTCTAAATTTTCTCCACCAAACAACACACCACAGGAACTTGTGTCAGAGAAGAAAGGAAGAGAAGGAGAGGAAAGAAGGAGAAAGAGAAGAAGAAACCGACACTCCAAAATCTCCATGTTGTCTCTATATAATATATAGAGCAAAATCCTAAAACTGCAACTAAACTTTTTGTGGTACACTAAACAAAAATCTTTTCACTTCTCTGGTGCATTCCAGTTCTCCCAAAAGTGAAGATATCTTCTCCCACAAGCTTAGGTCACAGGCTAAGCTATTTTTTGAGGAGCTCTGGGGATAAAAAGACCCCCAGAGGGACAGGAGAAGCCCTCAGGCTTCCCTGGACTCCGACACACAAGTTCACACATGCACCTCTGCCACAATAAAAACTCCACCAAGGTTTGTCATTCTTCATCACAACCCCCTCTAACTGATCAAGACTGATCTCTCACAAAGTAGCTGTAATGGCAACTGAAGATACCAAAAACAGTCCTTGCCCATGAGTTTTCTGTACAGAATTCATCCAGATAGGGATGGGTCTTTTTACCACATATGGGTGGCACAGAAAGACTTCATCAGAAGAGTAGGATTCCCTGGCTCTGCTTTACATTAACAGGTCTGTCGAGCTGTAAGTTGGACTCCTCCTCTGCAAACAACTCCATGCCGTCAAAAAACTCCAAGTGTTGTCAATAAAAATGTCTGCTGAGAAATGAAATTGCATTGAACCTGTATTTCTTTTCCTGAATTTCTACTTTCGCTCTGCTTCTCACCCTCATCCTGCATCTGTCATCCAGATTGAGTCTAAAAATGTCATGAGCTGAGCAGAAGGCATAAGATGTCTTCATCTAAGTGTGGGAGGCAGCTGCTCTTGCAGTTCATGCGTGTTTCACAGTCATGAACTGCAGAGAAGACAAAAACTTGAATAAAATAACCTTAAATCATCTCAGCATCTTCCTGTGGTAACTCTTTGTCATGATGACAAACGGACATTAATTACACATTCAAAGTAACTGTGTTATATCATTCTCAATAAAAGGACATTAAGACTGAAATTCTCGCAAATAGCATGACAGCTACAGTGAAGCAAATGCATCATTCCAACATTTTTTGTTCCAAATTGAAAGAGTTTCAGATCGGGGTGCTTCAGTGTGTTGAATGCAAGCACCCTGTAAATGCAGACAAAAGCCTGTGATACACTCCTTCCAATCTAGCCTCGCTAGTTACAATACAAGGCAGGGACTGAACAGAAAACCTACTGTGGGAATATTTTTTAAAAAATAAATAAATTGTCTGTAACATCAAAAATACTCAGTTTTAAAATCAAAATTTTGCTAATGATTAGAAAGTCATCAAGAGTTACATTGTGCCACTGAATTTTCCTAGCACAGGAAAGGCATTCCTAGGAAGAACAGTTTCCTCAGGGCTGAGAATACTTGCTTAGCTCTCAACCTAATTAAGAAAAAAGAAAATTGCTTTTAAGACCAAATGTGCAGCATGGCAGTCTGCTGCTTAGAAAATCCTCATGTCTGAAGTTCCTATGGGCAAGACATGAAATGTCTTGTTTGCCAAAGTCAGGGTCCATGGAGAGTGTACTGTGCTTTGCAGAAGAGGCTCATCAGTGCACAGGATCTGGCTGACAACAATCTGTGAGGCACAATGACATCCCAGCAACTTGGAGCATTTCAGCAGGTGTATTTCTAGGTTTTTTTCCCAGGGAAGGCTACTCGTATGACCCCTGCAACACACATGAAAGAGTCCTAAACACAAGTATGAAAGCTCAATATTTCAGTTGTTTAAGGGTATATTTGTAAAGTTGATTTTTTTCCTTCCCTTCCCCTAAGAAGAAGAGAACCCACAGGAAACTCAAAATTCCTCCCAGTCTCCCTCGTTAAACAACTCTTTCTCTCAGTGCTTGCATCCACAGTATATACAAATCTCAAAAGACAAATGCCAATTAGCCTGGCACAGACATAACTTCAAGGCTCTCTGCTTCTGAATATCAGATTATCTGAAAATTTAAGCAGCTGTTTTGACCTCAGAGATAAACAGATGTCTTTTCCAAATACACAGGTTATAGTTATTCATATCTGTGCCCTTTGTGACAATCACAAGTAATAATAGCAACCAGATCATTACAAGAGAGTGGTCTGGGTGAATAGGAGAAATGCTGAGATTCAGCCTCTCTGGGAAAAACAAAGACACATTACCATTCATTTTGGGTGTTTTCTGTATGAAAACAAATTATTCACCTCAAATATACAACATCTGTATGGATTAAAGAGGAGTAAATATTGCATACTAAGTTGTCTTTTCTGCACAATTCTTTGGAGACAAAGAAGTTGGCAAATAAACTCTTAGAGTATCTACTAAATAATGCACCTTCATATAATTAAGTATATTCTAGTCAGAAGCCTTCAGCTCTTACACCTTTTAGACAATTTTCAGAATAATTATCTGAGAGGTCCAATTTGGACTGTGCAGCCAGGATGGATTTTATTTTGTTTATTTTAAACTTATGACTGAATAACTGAATTTTTATCTGATCAGGGAAAAATTATTTCTGAAACTTAAGAGAACTAAACTATCATAGTTTTCATTGCTATACATACTTCTTCACTGACTAAAACCTCACATTTCTACAGCCACAGGATCATTTATTTTACCAGGAAACTGATCCCAGCAATTCACTGTTCACAAGTTTTGTAGAGCATTCACTTGGCAGTGGTTGGAAATGTCATACAGTTAAAAATGCCCAAACAGAGGCCAGTGCCTGGGAGCTTTGACAGTAAAGGAAAGACAGAAGAAACCATCGATGGAATGCCTGTGGAGCAGGTGTCCTGCTACTCCAGTGGCACTCATGCATCCACAATTATAATGCCAATGTGGATGTCACCTTCCCCTTCTCCTCACACTTAGTGGTACTCCCTCAAATAGCCAGATTTCTCCTCACACCTTGCAATCCCATCAGCAGTAACCACACTAGTGAATATAAGAGCCAGAGAAGCCAAGCGTGGAAAAGGTGTTTTAAGAAAGTTATTTACAGATTGAATTACCACCTCTTTCAGCCATATCCGTTAAATTCACAGAGTCTAGCAGAAAAATGGGAATACTGGTGAATCACACCTGCTCCAACGTTAACTATCTTAGACCGCAAGAACTGTTTTTCATAAATTTATTAGCCCTTCAGTTTCAAAGCCAGGAGATAATTTGCAGGTGAGGTAGGTTGAAAACTTGGTTGATGGATAAGTTGCTGTCCTGGGTTGGAAAGGAAAGATGTGAGCAAAAGCATGTATTCTATCACCATCTTCATGAACTGTTGAAAACCAGCTGGGGCAGTGCTCCCTGCCTACCCCCTCTGGATTCTCTCTTATTGTTAATGGGCCCATCAGTGCCTTGCCCATGACTCAGAGATAACTCACCCCTGGACTATCTCCTGTTAATGGGCCCATCAGTGCCTTATCTCAGAACTCACCACCCCATTGTGAGAGGCTCCACCCAGAAGGAGGAACCAGGCATTCAATCCTGGATATAAACTGAGATTTTTAAAATCATAAACAGGCCTTTCCCACTGGATTTCCCAGAGGACAAGAGCTACACACGCACCACTGGACCTTCTGAGGAAGACCACACCTTTCTCCAGGATCACTGCTTCAACAGAACTACATCCATCATTTCAGGAGGACTGCAGCCACCACCTTATTGGACTGCAACTGCTCCCCTGACTATCAGGGTGTCAGGTCGTATCAGTATCTGTCCATTTAAACCAGTATTTCTCCTGCCTTGTTTTATATATATATGTGTATATATAAATGTTAGTAAAGAACTGTTATTCCTATTTCCCATATCTCTTCCTGAAAGCCCTTGATTTCAAAATTATAATAATTCGGAGGGGAGGGGGTTGCATCTTCCATTCCAAGGGAGGTTTCTGCCTTCCTTAGCAGATACCTTGTGAGAGGTGCTTAGCTAACCCAGTGAGAGGGCTGGTAACGCCTTTGCTATCGCATCCATAAAGGAAGGCAAGTGCAAGAAGCTCCTCTTTTGTTCTGGCTTTAAGGGCTGAGGGATGGCCTGGAGGCAGAGGGCCCTAGGTCCGGGCCTCGGCTAAGCCCCCTTCTTCCCTCTGCCTTGACCCCTCGGTATGGCAGCAGTGTGGGGCCAGCCTCCCCACCCAGGGGAGAGCTGTCCTGGCTCCATATGCAGTGTGAAACCGACACTGTGTGGCTGAGATGATTTGAAGTCGCCAAAACCCTGCACGGAGCCGGCGGGGCCAGCGGCCCTCCCCGCTCCCCTCCTGCCGGGACCGCATGGCCGAGATTTCATCTGAAGCCACTGCGACCTCCACACGTGGAGCCAGCAGGGCATCCCTGCATCCAGCACAGCCTGCACTGAACCGAACAAACACCACATGCTGCAGCCAACAAAGACACCTTTTCTTTCAAGTCAGAAAGGAAGAAAGCAAAAGTAAAGTCACATGGGACGAAGCTGAACATGGCGACTCCAAGGTCAGAAACAAAGGGGAAGGGTGAGAGCATGTGGAATGGAGACTAACTAATGGCAGGAAAAGAGGGCGGTGGCAATTCTGGTGTGGAGCTTTAAAATGCTTCTTGCAAGCCATAGAAAAAAACTTTAGTCCATTTGAAATGGAACTTGGGGAGATAGAAAATTTTTGTGCAGCTTGTGATTTTAAAGGGAGGCCTATGCCAGGCCGTATAGAAGTTGTGAGAAGCTGTTAAGAGATTTGAAGCAGAGAACCTTTGCTTTCAGGCTGAAATAATTCATCTTTAAAAGACTAAAACCCCATGGGTTTTTTTGTGGTGGCCCATGACCTGGCAGTGTGGGAAGACTGCAGGGTTTTCATGGGAAAGATACTTTTTCTCACTTCAACAGATTGTTTTTTCTGGGCGGACTGTTGGTTTGTGAAGATTCTATGGCACAGCAGAAGAACCTCTTTTCCTTAAGCATAAAAAGACTCTTAAAAAAGTGTAACTCTGACCAAATTCCATGTTTTGTTTTGTTTTCACTTGTGAGAGGTTTGTGGTAAAGAGGGAGGCACTGGGAAAAAAGGTATTTAAAAGTTTGCTTCGATTTCTTGTAATTTCTTCTTTTCCACTTTTCATTCTGTTAGTAATAAACTTTTCTTTATATTGCAACTCTTTTAAGTGTAGACCTGTTTTGCCCTGAAGTTCCTTTCCATTTTCCTCAATAAATCCATATTCCCCTTATGCATATAACTGGTTTTCCTGTGCTTGGTGCTTAAACCAGGGTCAAACCATAACAGCAGGGCTTCCCATGTCTAAGGCATGAGCAATCCAGATCAGTGGGCTTCAAAGAACATCTTGATTATATAACAACAGAACAAGTGAATGGTGAAAATATATTTGCTTGCAACCAGACAAATGCACAGTAGGCAAGAGAACAAATTTCTCCTTATTTTCATTATTTTTATCACAAACCTAGTGTTTTAGAGCATGAGATGTTAGCTTGCTATGCTCAGCCAAGTGAAAATGGCTTAGGAGAGGCTCACAGAGCCTGTGCAGATGCCACCTCACAAGTGCCCATGTCATTCCTAGGCAGGATGCTGGAATTCCCCCCATTCCTACTGCAGGGCATGTCAGCCAGTCAAAGCTGCAGCTGTGCCCTGCCCACGGACACAGGAGCTGTCCTGCAGGCTGCACAGAGGCCAGAAATGCTAACAGAGTGTGCTGTGCCTACATCCAGCTGTGAAAAGGTCCCATCTGCACATCCTTTGCAATTTTTCACATCAGAGGAAAAGCACATTCTAAAGTACTATCAAAGCTGTTCATATAAATAAAGCCTTCTAACATGCAGCCTGCCTGCAGTTTTATTTCACCTCTATCTTGCAGCTGAAGCATTATGATAGACAGAGAACTTCTTTCCTGCTGTTCTGATGTATGAGAGAGTCATTGATAGTACAAGTGCTATTGAAAAGTGATGCTCTTCAACTCACCTGCATTACCAGTAAACCCCAAACCTTCTTAAAAAACTGCAGAATAAAGAAGATTTGTGGCCTTTGCATCTAAAGATCTGGCTAAGCTCCAATATTCTCTTTAATATCGTAGATAAACCTGTTTTCCAAAGAAAACAAGAAAGCCCAGAAAGCTCAGGCCTGCCCTGAGTGCTGGTGCCCAAAACCAACAATACCCATGATGCCTTAAGTGAATCAAGGATTAAAAAGAATTAAAAGTTGATATTGTAACTAGCAAGGTAGAAGCAAGAAACTAAGGTTTAATTATTAGCATATAGGTATAGTTGAAGCAGTTGGAGCGAAGACAATCTATCATGTATTCGACTCAGTTATGTTCTTAGAAGAAACAGGGAGGACATTCAGCATTGTACAAGAGCAGGAACCGAAGAACACACCTGGTCTCCAAGATAGTTGGAGCCAAGAGATGAGGCCTGGATCATGACCAAAGGGTCAAGAAGAACTGGCAGTGGGACAAAGTAAAGAGGAAGATGTCTGACTTCATCTTCAAGAGACCACCGACCCAAATTAAAGGAAGAACTGCGCAGCCATAATGAACATTCAGCTCATTTTAATTCGAAGCGGGGATAGATGATGCATATGTACAGGCATCTCAGGTCACATNCCTGTAGCATCTGTTTCTTCACCTGTAGCATCACAAGAACCTATAAATGAAACAACAGACACTTTCGAGATAATGTTATAGTATAGGAGGTAATGTAAAGCTTGGTCTTTACTGAAGGCCTCCAGGAGCATATATGAAAAATGTCCACAAAAGCCCACCCCCATGAGGTGAATACAGTTTTGTAGGTTTAGCAAATTAGCATATTTGACAAATAGAACCAATTAGGAGCACATGTGGTGATGTAATTTCCCCCACCCCAGTCCAAGCCCCTTCTAACCCTTCCCCATTCAGATAGGCCTAAATGTTGTTGATGAAAATGTGTCGCAAAGAGCTGGTTTTCGGTCTTGGTTTCTAAGGAGAACCAAGATAGGAGAGGAATTTGGAATTTGGCATATGTTTTGTCTTTTTGCCTATCAGGGCACAAGGCAGAAAGTACTGGGAAAACTAGCTACAAATGCAGTAACAGGCTACAAAGCTACAAATATATGTGTAAAGAATACAGAGAATATATAAAAGAAAAAAAGACAAAAATCATTAGGCATCACTCAGAGCTGTCACTTGCTGTCTCTGTGCTGATTTCAATCCCTGCCAGGCAGTTCCCCAGCCACATGGCTGCCGAGGGAGAAGTGCTGAAGTTAATTCAGTTTTCTGCACTGCATCTCTGCAGCACAGATCTTGATCTGAGACTACTTCTCTGGTAGAGATGGTGCCAACTGCGAGGCAGATAGAGAAGAGCAAAAAAGTTGGGGATATATAGATCTACAACTAATAACCAGAAAGATCATGAGCATTAAGCTATTCAAATAAAAATACTGGCCAGCCATCCTTAGGAAGCTGTGTTGAAGAATGGATAAGGAGAACTTAGGCACAAAGACCTTATTTCAGAGACAGTTAAAAAGTAGCTCAGCTATATTTCCAGTACAGTGTTGAGATGATGCTGGTGTACCAGAAATCCTTTGCCTTCCTGCCAGATGGACTCTGGCTAAGAGAATTTAGGAGCCAGAAAAGAATGTTACAGGGACTCTTCAGTGGTCTTGCAGGAAACTGAGGGATACACTTCTCCTTAATGACCTTCCATCAACAGACTTACAAATACAAGCCTCTGATATGCCAATCCTTAAAAGCATTTAGGAAAATTTGGGGGCAAAATCACAATCCAACTTCCCAGCTATTCCATTCCTGCTCCTCCCTACATCCTGTAGGAGTCAGTAGGCACAGATTTTCAGCACTACTGAATGTATTTGGTGGTGGAAAGCTAAGTTTCAAACCTAATCAGCGACTTCAAACTCCTCTTGCCAACGAACCTGCTGTTCAGAAGGGATGGAAATTGCAATGAGAGCTTGTCTGAAGTGCAGTTAGTAACTCAAATGATATAAAATATACCCATTACAGGCTTGATCTTTGATTTTATTTTCAGGTAACATGGAACAATATGAAAAGCTGAACTCCAAACATGCTCCTTTGTCCTTTCGATTTGAGCAAGGCTGTAAAATCTGTATTATAAGTTAAGGGTGTAAGAACAGAACACTAAAATCATCTATTACCAGTTATTTATTTTAATACAGATTGTATTTCTAATTGTTTCCTACCATTTTAAAGCAATTGGCCCTTCAATGAACTTCAAGAAATGAGAGCTTTGAAAATACAGCTATTAAGAGAGATTAATAACAGCATCTCATCTCTTATCCCAAGAGCCCAAGATATCCATTATTCCTCTCAACATGCAGAATTAAAGAAAAGGGCATGAGGACATGGAAGCCATTAGCAGTTTCCAATTGTAAAGATATGGCTAGACAGGCAATAATATTGTGTTTCAAAGTACAGCCTATTTAGTCCAATGAAATTATTTTAGCCTCTAAAATTGTAAATCCACTTAAAACTAGAGGTCACTGAGCATCCAAGCTGCCATGCAGCACTGGTACAGTTAGGTGCCTTCTGACACTTGCAAAGCTCAGTGTTAACAGATCCGCTGTCTAGTGCTTATGTCTGGTTTCAATGCTCTCTTTCATGAATATTTGTTTCTAATTAATATAATACATCTAACTTTATACTGATTGTGTACCTACAGTATTTTGGGTAATCAAGGAGTTAGAATTTCCAAGTAAGGTTTCTTTAGAGCCAGATCAGAACAGCACTCACACAACTTAATTGCCCTCAATATATACAATTGCCTTCTGAATCTGTACAGCTTCTCTTTATTGAGGGAAATAAACAGTGAGCAGTTATCAAACACCTGTATCAGATATTCCCATGTGAGATAAATACTGAGACTTAAGTAGAGCCAACTATCTGTTTTGGAGGTTACTTGATGTTTACACAGAGAAATCCTGATAATTTTTCTATGAGTAGTACAGCAGCTAATGTGATACAAAACATCTATAAAGGAGAATGTTCAAAGCAAGTATCTTTCTTTGGTAACATAACTGCTTGTTATAAATCAAGGTTTTCACCCCTTTTGGATCAAGGTTAATCTATTCATAGCCACTGAACTCACACATATGCATTATCAAGGATGTGTTTTACAGCTTCTCACTCTAATAATTTGAAGCTCTACCAACTGAACATGACGTTTTGTATCACAGATGCAGAAAAGCCAGAAAGGATTTGTACTGTTATCTCTGGTTTTCAGGCTTTGCATTTAGCTGTACAGGAGCAAGATCAGTAAGAATTTTTAGCAATACAGCAAGGCAAACCTATAAAAAAACAAGGCAGATTGTCACACTATGGGGTTTTTTTTCCCCAGCAGATGATGGAGAATATTTCTGCACAGCAACAGAAGTGTTAACCTAGCACCTCCAAAACCCTAGGTAAAAAGTGACCAAGCTAAGTCTCACCACTCCCAAAAGCTGGAAATCAGTGCATGATGAAGCCCAGCCTGTACTGCTAAGAAGCTGAAGTTTTATTCCATTAAATAGACTTTGCTGCACTAAGTGACACATCTCTAACTAAAAGATACCCCATTTTAGTGTGAAAAATCATGAACCACAGGGGAAAACCAGAATCCTATTCCACTATTCATATTTCCAGGAATCCCCTACAAAAACCTAGCACTAGTAAAAGCTGTATGTTTTGGTAAGAGTGGACAGATTACTGTTTAGTTGTGCAAACTGAACAAATCAACATTAGTTTTAAACACTTGAAGATTTATCCCTCTTTCTCCACCGTGCTCACTGCAAACATCTGGGCAGCTTGTGAGTGCACTGCAAATCTCCAAGAGCTCAAACATCTAAGCAAGAGCAATGATAAACACAAGGTAAATGCACACTTGGAAACTGTTTCCTCCACAATCAAAGAGGACTGCTTTAAGGCAGATGAAAGCCAGGCTAAGTGCATTTAGTGACCCACTAGGATTTTCTGCTGAAACCAGCTGGATTTGAAATGTTAGCCTCAGCTCTGATTAACTATCTAGTAATCTATGAGGGCAGCTGCTCTAAGACATTAAACCGATGAATCTCTAAAAGGAAATAGAAAGGAAAATGTTTCCTCTGATTAAGTTTTGAAAAATAACTTGACATACATTTTTGCAGAGAGTCGAGAGGTAGCAAATACTGAGATCAGATTATCAGAGATGAGGCACTGTCTTTATTTTTACAGCAGAAGAAAACAATGTAAATTTTAGACTAACTGTCCCGCTTTAATGTTACCAGAAGTATTACTGGTGGCCGACTAAACTCAAAGCAGTTGCACGCTTAGTATATGCAGTGCATTACTGAATGGAAAGCCAAAGCCAGAGGCTGAGTTAAATTATATTTAACAAAACTCACAAGATACTCCAAGACCTATCCTACATGAAATGGCTGCACTGATTATGTGAACACTCCCTGAGAGCACTCATGTGGATGCAGAATGAAAAGACAGGGAATGGATTCACAGCACCAGGCCTTCAGAAACTGAAATGTGCCATTCACAAACAATCCACTAAATCAGGTTTAAAATAGGTTCTAAAAGAGAATTCAGAGAATCAGAAGTTCAGTGAATTCATCCATTGACATGCGCTTTCCAAAGTGGCATTTTCACAGATTAAAGCAGTACCACCCTCAGTATCTTACAAAAGGTGCAATTACCTGGCAGCAAATTACACATTTTTGCTAAGGAAGATGACTGAGGCCTTTTATGAAGACCAGCATAGGCAGCACACAAGGATGAAAGTTAAGTTTCTTAGATTTACAGTGAAAAATAATAGCACATTCAAACACCTCACATAATGCCTCATCTCACATAGCCAAAGGAGCCAGAATTTCCTCACATGGATCTCATGAACACAGGACCCCCAGGAGAGATGAGGGAGGGCAAGTGTTGACCCTGGGAAAGCACGCAGGAACACACATGGCCTTGGCATAGCCGGGAGCTCCAGAGAGGCTTCTGCTCCCAAGCAGGTTCTGCCCCTACTTCTTTCACTTCTGGCAGAAGACACTAGATGGACACTTGATGGAACTGCACTTTCAGCCAGACTCCCAACACATTACAGCCCATGTGAAAGAACTGAAACTATATGGAAACATGTAACCCACATACCTGGCTTCTTTTTTCAGCTTTCCTGACATAATGGACACTTCCCTGCTAAGAAGACCTGCTATTTTCAAACTGGAGAAGATTGTCATTGGTTTCAAAAGACTCCCTGGGCCACTTTTTCCACAATTTCTCAATGTAAAATTTCACCTGCACACTTTCTCTGCCAGTCGTGTGCTCATGGCACAGGCTTAACATGCTCATACTTTGGTGAAAGGACAACTGCAACAGAATTTATCCATCATTTGATGTAAAAACACAGAGGTGACCAAGGCCATGAGATCTATACAGGTACTGTGGCAATGTCTGTTCTTGTACAGACTGAATCTCAAAAAATTGGTGGTGCTTACACCAACAGCTCTGCTGAGTGACTAATTAGGCAAAATGGACTGCTGTGCTATGGAAGTAAATGCCAAAGTCAAAAGTGTGGAGTTTCATGGAGCTTTCCCTTCCAGTGGTATTTCTCTTAAAAATGAAGAGAGTATCTACTCAAATTGGACTCCCAGGCCAGAAGGGGAGCAATGTCTAAATGCAAATACAGGTAAAGACTCCTGGAACAGCCATCTGGAACTACTCAGCGTCAAGTCAGTCAACATGACAGAGCTCTTCCTGTCTGACAATGTGTTAAGAATGGCCATACTCTCTGTCAAGATTTACCTTTAAATGGACCCAAGTGTAGCCTGAAGTGAACTGCAGCACAATTGTACTGATAAAGCTGAGGCAGGGATGAGAGCAGCAAGCTTTTCAGCCAGGAGGAAAGAACACAGCTGCATAGCCAGATGCCAGTAAGAACACCATAGTCACAACCAGGACACATGGTCGTCACAGGCCAGCCAGAAGTCTAAACAGTATGGAAAGTATTTCATGAAAATAATCATGGTATCAAAAGAGTGCAAATCATATTTTCTGTTTAGCTCCATGTACTGGTTTGAAGGCAAACCAGCAGGAGGAATTAACTCCACACAAATATGTTGCGAGAGATTCCGAGTCAGAACTACAATTTAATAGGACAAATTACAATAAAGGCAATAGCACAGAAACAGTGGCTTGTACCAACAAAATAAGAATATGACCTGACACCCTGTTGGTCAGGGTGGTGGCAGCAGCCCGATTGGAGTGATGGACGTGGTCCTCTTGCAGCGGTGATCCTGTAGAAAGGTCTGGTCCTTCTGTGGAGGTCCAGTGGTGGTGGCTGAGAGTTCTTCTCCTCTGGGAATGCAGTGGTGGCATTAAGGTGTCCCAAGTTCCAGATTATATACAGGTAGGAATGGTTGGTTCCTCCCACATGGCAGGGCATCTCACAACGGGATGATGTAATTTGATGAGAAATTGTGGGAGACCTTGATGGCCCATTAGTGGAGATGACCCCCTCAGGGTGGCTGCTGCTTCTGCAAAGGGAGTTATCAGGGCTGAGTCATGGAGAAGATAGAGAACACTGCTCCACCCATTTTAACAGTTCATGTAGGTGATAGTAGAACACATACTTTGGTTACACCTTACAGTGTAACCCAAGACACTTCATTTTCTTTGACATTCATGAAGCTTTCTGAGCTGGCATTTATACACACCCTAACCTCTTTCGGTAACTAAGAGATTTTAACTCTTTCTGAAATAGGCAAGGGAAGGTCATATCCTTTTGATCCCTCCTTATTCTGATATCTCTATACCAACTCTTTCTATTAACCAGGCTCTCCTACAACATCCCTAATCACTTCTGCATGTTCAGAGTCAAAGCATATTAATCTCAGAATCTGCAGTCTGAAGGTAATATAGGTTGGAGAGAAGTTAAGTATTTAAAAAGACTAAAATAGTGATGAGGTGTTAAATACCATTATCTATCAATATTATCTTAATTTTACAGGGCACACACATAGGGACTGTAAGAATCCTTTTGCCCATGGAAAGGATTGTAACTTGCTTTAACATTACTGAGATTTTCTTAATCTTTCCTCAAAGCGTTGGAACAATCCTATAGATTGCCTGACTTATCTTGCAAATTAATTCAGCAAATACAACTCTAG
The DNA here is from genome assembly GCA_013400515.1 of Erpornis zantholeuca. Classification (NCBI taxonomy): domain Eukaryota; kingdom Metazoa; phylum Chordata; class Aves; order Passeriformes; family Timaliidae; genus Erpornis; species Erpornis zantholeuca. Next base: position 103,093 of record VZTN01013693.1, on the reverse strand, counting down.
AGGCTGGTTCTCCCCATGCCTGCGCTCTGTTAATTTTGCTCAAGGAATAGCAGCAGAAGCTGAGGACAGAATGCTGCTGTTCTCTGCCAGGGAAGTGTTAACTATCCCTGCCAGCAGGAGTAAATGCATTGAGAGTGCTAGGACAAATGGGATCCAGCTGTTTTAATGACCCCCCCCCCAACCAGCTGGATAGGGGACTGCAAGTAGAGTGGCAGGTCCAGATACTTTTGTTCTCTAGATATTTTTAAGTCTTGGAATAACTCATGGAGAAGAGGCAAATAGGTAGGTGCTCCAAACAGTTTGTCTGACATTTTGGAGCTTGACAGAAACCCACAGGACTAAAAGCTACAATCAGCATCTTGGCATTGGACCATCCAGTCATTACATTTTGTCCCATCAGACACCATCCCTGTGACAGAGTGTACTAGTTTGAAATCATACCTGTAGGAGATTTCAAGTCAGAATTATAATTTAATAGGAAAAATAAGAAAAAATTTAAAAATGTAGTAATACAAGAACACTGACAGAGTCAGAATACAACCTGACACCCTGTGGTGGCAGCAGTCCAGACAAAGTGGTTCTGTTGAAGCAGTGATCCTGTAGAAAAAGTGTCTGGTCTTCACTTGAAGGTCCAATGGTAGCTCTTGTCCTCTGGGAGTCCAGTAGCTAAGGGCTCCTGTGATGTTCAGAATCTCAGCTTATATCCAGGATGGAATGCTTGGTTCCTCCCTCTGGGCAGAGCATCTCACAGTGTGATGGTGAGTCATGGGCAAGGCATTGATGGGCCCAATAAAGGAGGCAGTCCAGGAGGGAGTTATCTATGAGTCTTGGCGTGAGGCACCAATGGGCCCATTAACAGGAGATAGTGCAGAGGGAGGAGGCAGGGAACACTGCTCCACCTGGTTTCAACAGCTCATGAAGATGGTAATAGAATACACTGCAACCCGGGACACAGAGCTATGGGCATTGTAGGAGCAAAGCATCTTTTCAGATGCAACTTTCAAAGTCACCAGAAGTTTTAAATGAAGAAAACTTCTGTTGCAGGTCATCTGCCTGAATGGGGTTCTGGGTCTTCAGCCAGATCTGTAGTCTATTTCTCTCATGGCACAAAAACTTCAGTTGTCCACATTGATCTCCTGTGCAATTTTCCTGCTGACAAATCACCCTTTCATATTAGTGATGGTTAAACAACTTTCTCTCTACCTGCTCCCAACAAAAGCAGATAACTGTTTTTTTTCCATGTGTTCAGTTTTTTTGGCTGCCTGGCTCCAACGAAGCCCTTTACAATCACCTATAATTTTGTTTGTTTCACAGTCCAGAAAGCACAAACTAACAATAGGTGCCATTCTGCCTTTGGGTTTAATTGACTGAATGGCTGCTGAAAATTATTTTAGCTTAAGTTCTTCTCCTTATAAAAAGCATAAGATGAAACACTGATGCGGAAAGCTTATGTTTTTTTCTCCCCCCTGAATATAAATAATTTTCTCTCAATACTCTTTCCTCAAAGGAGAAGAAAGCCCAACAAAGAATTAAGTTCTGAAATGTGAAAGCACAGTAGCACAATTTGGAAAGGCATGTTGCACTTGAGCCCAGGGACAGAAAGGAATGCGGCATGAACTTCAGATGAAAGAAGCCATTTATTAAGAAAATCTTATTCTTTTTATAACCAGGATCGCTAGAGCAGGACACAATCATTGGTTCTTGGGTGAACACCTCTTTAGCATCATTGGCTAGTTACAGAATAACAAGTCAGGAATAACAAAATGTACAAAACACCACCAGTGAGATATGGTTTACACAAACTTCTCCTGGTTCTCAGCCCCGCTCGTGAGAAAGCAACTTCTCCTCACAAACAGGGCCGAGAGCTGGAAAATTTCTCTCTGACCAAACTTGTCAGCGTCCACAAGGGCATTTTTCTGATAGTGAGTAAATTAATATGAAGTGTTGCCCTGGAGTGAGTTACCATGGTAGTGTATTCCATGATCCTTTCCTTTCCTATTGGTGGAAAGGGATTATTGGAACTTTGTACAGGAGATGAAACTCATTCCAGAATGTGAGAAATAGAACTCACTCTTTTAGTAAAATCTGAAGATTTAATAAGGGACAAAGTCTACAAGGCAAAAGGTAACAGCACTGGGTGCATAGCCACAACAAGAGGCACACTGTTAACAATAGCAAACCCCTCCCTTATATACCGCTGGGTATTGCACCAACTAATTACATATTTATAAACAATTTTTAATATTAAAAAACAGTTAACATAACTCATCCCCCGTCCCACCTTCTTATAGCATGTGCAGTTGTCTATGTTGAGGGCAGTTGATACATTCAAAAGGTTTAGATTTCCTCATTGGCCAGATGTTATCCAATTACAACAATCATCCTGTCTCAATAAAAAGTTCATGGTAAAAATAGGTCTAAGTCCCAGGGAAAGTCAACACCCACTCCCCTCCCCTCACAACAGCAAAAACCACTCCCCCATAACAAAATCACTCCCACATAACCAATATTACAATACACACAACAGAAAAATCACTCCCACAAAACCAACATTACAATACACAACACATCTGCAAAAGCTAACATTACGAAACACATTTTTCACAAGAGCGTCCTCTTTTAAATTGTCTCTCAAACTCAGACAAGTGTAAAATTCAGAACAAAATCTGCCCCTAGTCACTAGCTCCTATTTGCTCAGTTTTCCCCCAAGGCCAGTTGTAGTTCTCCTGTCAGCTAAATTCCTACAGCTCTTTTGCAGACAAAGAAATTTAATTAATTAATTAATTAATTAAACTTAATTTAATTTATATAGTATTTTAAAA
>VZTN01013693.1:66124-100205 GCA_013400515.1 Erpornis zantholeuca | reverse complement strand
TTTCTTATGTATGGCCAATACAATTGAACAATATTCTTCTAGATCAGTATGTCCTTGTGCCACATACTCACTCCTGCCTTTTAATTCACATAGTTGTTGTTTTCTCCAATAATTGTTCAAGAAATATGTTGAACACATGTCAAAATCATTGGCATTTATATCAGAGAATCTCAGCAACTTGTAATGCTACCAGGGATTGAACAATGCTTCTTCTACAAGTATCCTGTCATTGCTTCAAAACTCATTCAGGCTACTTGCAGAGGCCACTCATCATTTCCTTAAAGAAATCTCTTTCAAGGGCTACTTCAATAGAAGAATATAATTTGAAGCACCATTAAGAACTTATAGAAAACAGCTTCTGGAAATTTCCACAGTCTTTCAGTAGAAAAAGCAGTTGCTTCTGCATACTCTGGGAACTGAACTCAATCTCACGGACAGAATACTGTGTGTTATTATCCCAGGTAAAATAATTTTAGAAGGAAAAGTACCTGAAACATTTAGAATCATACAATGGTAGAATATCCTGAGCTGGAAAGGACCCACAAGGATTATCAAAGTCCCAACTCCTGTCCCTGCACAGGTCAGCCCCAATAATCACACCATGTACTTGAGATTGTTGTCCAAATGCTTTTTGAACTCTGTCAGGCTTGGTGCTGTGACCACTTCCCTGGGAAGCCTGTTCCAGTGCCCAACCACCCTCTGAGTGAAAAACCTATTCCTGATATGCAACCTAAACTCCTCCTGACACAACTTCAGGCCATTCCCTGGAGGCCCTGTCACTGGACACCACAGACAAGAGATCAGTGCCTTCCCCTCACAAGGAAGTTGTAGACTGCAGTGAGGTCTCTCCTCAGTCTTCTCCAGGCTGAACAGACCAAGTGACCTCAGCTTCTCCTCATGTGGCTTCCCCTCCAGACACTTCACCACATGCTGTGGTGCCAAACTATTAGAAAATAAATGTTAAATCAATTTCAGTCCTTGCTCCTGCTGTGATCCAGCATTTGCCAAGCTAAGAGTTTACCAACAGATTCCTGTGTTGATCAGTGTTGGCCTCATTCAGTGTATCATCCAACAACATCTGTGATATTCCAGATCCAAAACTGTGATATCCCAATCCAAAAACTTCATTTGAATGTTGGTCTCTTCTAGGCATTGCCAAATTTGACCTTGCTTCAGTTAAGTCATTTCTTCCCACCTCATTTCTTGTGTCCTGTGGGTAATGGAAGTCAGTCACTTACCATCTGCACTCACATCAGACCAAGGGTTGCTCTCTTATTTTCCTCCACCAGCTACAAACTTGTAATGCAATTACCTAAGGCTCCACATTATTGTGGCTACTGCTGCCTTCTCAATGCAAACTGGTCAGGCTCAGTTACTCTCTAAACCCTGAACTTGTAAACCTCTCAAGTCTTAAATATTACCACCACTGGAATGATCCTTGCATTTCAAAGTGAGAAGGCAGCAAAGTGTCTAAGTTAAACCACAATTACCCCCTAAGTCAATAGCTAAGTGAACAAAAAACACTTATTTTAATTCCAGTCCCAAACTTTAGATATGAGAAGACAGAAATCACTGAAAATACAATTTCTGCAACCTTTAAATTATAATACTAACAGCAGAGCTGTTAGTATGGCCATCTGAGCCTCTCTTCCCTGCCCTCGACCAGATACTGGATTCATATATCAGGACACAGAGTAGCAGATTTGTCTAAACTTCCCCTCCTTGTTGTGCAGACTTTGGAATTGATTTGGGAGGAGTTTTTGCCTCATAGCAAAATTACATGCCATATTACAATAACATCAAGTAATTGTGTATTACTGAGCTTCCTTTAAGATTTAATCATGCTTTTTCCTATGTTTATCTTGAGAGTAACTATTAATTTGCAAGCATCACAATTCTTCCATCAGAGTTTTGTTCCCTGCCTATTTTAATACCATTCCTAAACCCAGCATATGTATGTGACTTCACATTTCCTTATCATCACAGACATCAGACCAGAGAGCACAAGAAACTGCTTCGAAACTAAGAAGTATCTGAAATTTTCTTGAGCCTGCGGACAATGGAATCCCAATAAAATCCACCTTTCTAAAACACACTTCTAAAAGCAAATGTTTTAGCAAGGGTGGTTTGCTAGACAAAAACTCAGGTCCATCCAGAGGAGAAAGAGAGATATTCTAAAGCAGGGCTGGAAATTCATATTTGATATATATTGGAGGTATGGAAGTTTTCAGTCATTTATATACAGTTCCATCCAATTCACTGAAATGATCTATCAGGAACTAAGTGGTATTATCACATAAAAAGTAAAATTTGACCTTTAGGAAATAGATTTAAATAAGTTTTTACTTGCAAAAACTTACAGGAAATACAAGGGTTTGGAGTTTTTTACCCTTTAGATACTTGGTCACACACAGAACATCTGAGTCACTCTTGAAATCCATCGCTTGATATTTGCTGATATCAAGCAACAGATTTCAAGAATGAAATTAATTTTCTCTAAAATACATAAATTTTTTTTGAAGACAGATCTTGTCTCTTCCTGTGATGGGCACTGTGTGAAGCTGGCATTGACAGACAGTGAGAGGTTCAATGTGGTTTCAAATACATCACTCCATAATATAAATTTAACCAGGACAGACATCATGAGTGCTTCAAGCAGAAGAGCCCCTTTCCACCTCCCTCTACCCCACCCATCTTAATGGTGACTCTTTCGACTGCCAGAGTGAGTTCTACAGAGGTTTATCATCTCTGAGTAATCCCAGGCCATCCAATCAATGTGATTAATTTTTAATCTTTTCCAGTAGTGCACCTTTACAAAGCAAAAGCCACCAGTTTTGATAATTGGTAATTTCTGTCATTTTAATTGCAGGATTTGTTTCAAACTCTTGCCTGTAAATGTCAAGGCTCAAGCTTTAGATCACCCCACGGGCACCAAGAGATGTTATTTTAAAACCAGCAGGTCAACATTATCTTAGGGTGGCTTTGTTCTGAACAGACCTAAAGAATAAGAAGTGGCACTGGTTTTAGGACCTGTTATTGGTGGAGCTGAGGGTTCTCAATATTTTCTTGTCATCTTTTGCTGCCTTGCTAGCTGTATCTGAAGACTTTCCTATGGCTGGTACAAATACAGCTGAGGATGAGCTTGCATTCCAGGGAGCCAACTTGGCACACTTCCATCTGCCTGGTGTTAAATTTCCTGACTTAGATCTCTTTAGTCAAGCATACATGGGCTAGAGGATGCCAAGTGTTACTGTAAAAAAACTGCACACCCTGAAGACAGCAGACTCTTGAAGTCTTTTGGGTAGCACTGGTTCTTTGACTTTCAGAGCATGTTTTGGAATTGCCCTTTCTTAGCTGGGGACACAAGCAGGCTCCTTGTATCCCACAGATCTCCTTCACACAGCCTTTCACAGCATTATGTTGGTACCTTTCTCACTAAGTGGGCTGAAATAAACTTATACATGGGGTAGTTTTCTGTGGGCTTTAGCAAATGACCTCTTAATCACCCAAAGAGAACAAAAACATAAGCAAAAAATGTTCCTTTGCCCAAGAAACCAATACAGAAAGCTCAGGAAAATCCATTTGTGCTGGCAGAAAGAACATTTCATAATGTCCCTGTGTACTAGGGAGGGGGTGAGTTTTCATCATCTTTGTCTTTTGTTAAAGGCTGTGTGACATTCAGCAGAGGCTACAGATCTGGAAGATGCAGCTGGCACCAAAATGAACAAAAGAAAATAGTATGGTAAAAATCTCCAGTGGTAAAGTAATGGATCAGGTATTGGATAGAAAATAATCTGACATGATTTCAGACAGCATTTGCATAAGAAATGAGCCTTTAAAAAATCTTCTGAATGGTACTCAAATATCCAGTCTGTGATCCTTTTCTCTTCCAAGTGAGCTCCCTGCAGCAAAATTACCTAAATTGGGATACTGGGAAACTGTAATTTTTTTTTATCTAGTGTCTTTACAAGTGCATTTCCTGGTGGCTAATGACAACAAATCAGTAAATAAAGAATTTAATTTTAAAAGGCCAGCTGGGCTCAGATTAAATATTTCTTCCAGGAAAACTTTGGTCTTAAAATTGCAAGCTCATTTAAATGAAAGTTTGCTCAGAGTAGTGGAAAGAGTAGGCTGTCCATCTGCAGGCCATCCTGCTGCATCCCACAGCCTGGGAGCTAACTCCCAGTCTGGAAGTGGTGATCTCCCTTGCCTCCCTCTGCAGTCACGTGGACAGAAACACCCCCAAAGGCTCTCTCTCAGCAGCTCAGTTATGCTCTGGTTCACAAACAGCATTAGATTCACTATCCTGGCCTTTGTGCATTATATGCTGTGTGATGACTTTTTCCACAGTGAGCTCCTCCCAGTTTATTTTGGGATCAGTAGTCAAGAGATTCAAATGACCTCTGAACAGCTAAATTTCTTTCTAAAAAATTCTGGAGATTGTATTCTAGCTGATTCATCCATTGTCCTGGTTTTGGCTGGGATAGAGCTCATTTTCACCTTAGCAGCTGGTACACGCTGTGTTTTGGATTGGGATGAGAATAATGTTCTGGTTGTTGCTAAGCATTGCTTGCCCTCAGTTCAAGGACTTCTCAGTGTCTCTTGCTCATCCAGAGAGGAGCAGCATAAGTGAGGGAGCACAGCCAAGACAGCTCACCAGAACTGGCCAAAGGGATATTCCATACCATAGAGCATAAACTGGGGGAAGTTGGCTAAGAAGGCCTGATCACTGCTTGAGGCATCGATGGGCTTTGGTCAGCAAGTGGTGAGTGGCTGTATTTCTTGGGATTTAGTTATCTATTCTTGTTGTTGTTGTTATTGTTGCTATTATTATATTTAAGTTTGCTTCCATTATTATAATGTTCTTATGTCAACCCACTAGGTTTTTTATTTTCATTCTGATTCTTCTCTCCATCCCACTGGGAGGGGGCAGGCAGTAAATGAGGGTCTGCATGGTGCTTTGTTGCCAGCTGGGGTTAAACCATGACATCCCCAATGCTGAGAGATGCCAGTTTGGGCTGAACAGCTAATTCCTCCTGAGCTAGTTTTGTGGCACTGTGTCATAGCCCCGGTACACAGGGTCTTTTAAGAAGATCACAGTTAACGGGATTTTATTTCAAAAGGGCAATTCCCTTCCAATTTTGGTCTCTACCAAATATAAATAATATGTAAGTAGGTCCCTTAGAAAAGGCTGGGACCTTAGCATGCATTTTATTCCTCAAGGACTTGCAATTCTGGAATTGAGGGATGCTCATTCCCACACTATGGACACTGACAAGTTGGTCAAAGAGAAATTCTCCAGCTCTCTCCCTGTTTGTGAGAAGAAGTTACGTTCTCATGAGACAGGGCTGAGAAACTAGAAGAGAGGGTTTTGCTCTAGCTGTGGGAATTATTATCTTCCCACAGCTAGAAGTGTAAACTATCTCATGTCTTGGGAAACTCGTATCTCACTGAAGGTGTTTGTTACTTTGTTTTTCTAACTGAATTCCCTGTAATGACCCTGTAACGTGAGAGAGGTGTTCATGGAATAGCCAATGGTAGCTGTACCTTGTCCAGCTCTGCTCTTGCTCTCTGTTCCTGATCAGGCAGGCTGGAAGCTGCTTCCAGGTCAGAGAGAGTACCTGGGTCTCGTTTTAGAGATCTCTATTTGTCCTGTCTGTCTGTTCGCTTTGCATGATAAATGCATGAATTAAAGAAGATATCTTGCCTTCTAAAAATCTGGGATCATTTTTATGCTGCAAGAGGCCAAACCTGGCCATGAGATGTAACACCACACAGCTGTAGCCATGCCACATTCTCCTATTGCCTCTAATTTATCCACACGATTTCTAAATATTCCGGGAAAAGCACCACCACTGTTTTGAACCAGGAGGTGCTAATTGATTGTGATGCCAATAAGCAAGGCACCCAAACTTTGTAACTTATCACCTAAAATGCCTTTCATTACAGCTAATATGATGAAGAGGAGAGCATGGATAATCTTAACTCCCTCAGGTGGGACCCCTCAGCTGTACCTTATTCAATGGGTCTCCAAGGACACCATCCTGATGGACATCCATAGAAAGGTTACCCCACTTTGGTGTTTCAAGCTTTGACAGGATTTTCTCAAATCCTACTCATCAGTCCTACTGTCAAACAAAAAGGATTTTTACACAAGAACGTGTGGCTGCACTTTTAAAGATAAGAAAACATGGGGGTATAATTGCCCAACAACTGTGACCACCAGCAGAGAGAAGGGAGGGTTTTCCTCTTCACTACAAAATGCTAAAGAGTTTCCTTTTGCTGTGTGGGAGCTTGTTGCTCCTGCCCCAAAGTATTTAGTTCAGTCTATGTATCACCAGAAGGGAGATGCCGAGCCCTTGGCTCTGGCATCCATGCCCCTGAGCTGTCCCTCTCAGACAAAATGTCTGTCTCCTTTTGACCCTAAATAACCTGTATTCCACAGAGCCCTGGACAGGAGCCTGTTCCACCACACATGCCAGCCACATGGTCAGCAGTCAGTCGTGGAGTGCCTGGGGGGGACACAGGCTCCACCCCAAAATATGGATGAGCATCTTCTGGCATGGATTTGGTTCATCTCCACCTAATTTGGGGAGCATGGACATGCCTTTCATCTCCTGTCCCTTCTACAATGCTACTCTCAGACTTCAAAGATAGGAGGAGAAGGAAGCTGATCAAGCCCTGCACTTTTGACACCATTATCAGAAGTACCACAAGGACTTATCTAATGCTAGAAATAAGGTGACATCAGTTTTTCATGACTCATCCTGACACCAAGATTGTGTTTTCATGCTCTGAGTAGCTTCAAATGAAACTACCATTAAGCATGATTCTGTTGAATTAAAGTGTGTGCAGAAATAACCACCAATATCTAATATCTGCAACAAGGTTTTCACAGATTATTAAACTTTCTCAGATTGATACTGAACTCCAATAGCCCTTTAAGTCTCAAATAATTTGGGGGAAAAAAAGAACTTCTAATGAACCATCAAAAACTCTCTCAGGCAGTAGAATGGGAGATGAGCTTTAAATACTTCATGTCTTGCTATGGGAGAAGCTGAGGACCTGGACCTGCCTCCATGTAGGCACCAGAGCCAACCAGACCTCTCTCAGTCATTGCTGGATGTAAAAACACTCAAGGTGACATGCTCTGGCCTCTTTATGCTGAGATGGTAGAAATAATAAAAAGAAGGGTGCTTTTTAGGCAGCAGTGGGGTTATGGGAACTGCAGAGAGAAAATCTTGGAACCATTCTGCCTGCCATGGCGAAATACCAAATTGTCAATAATAAATAGCAATTGCAAACCCACCACAGTATTCCAAAGGGGAGACGTGAAGGAGCAAGATTCTGTCTGCAGCAAAGGAACAGAAAATAATGATCACTGAATACAAAGAGCAGAATAAAGGAGATGCTGAAGTGATGATAACACAAATCACATGGCTTTGTTAACAGAGAACAGCAATGGCAAAGGAAAGTGCTGGCAATTGAACTTAAATTTGAGACTGTAGCTCGAATGGATAACACTTACATTTTTTAATAATGCAGCATTCAATTTTTCCTACGTAGACTGCCAAAGAATTTGGCAGGTTTTTGGAAGGATATATCTCCTACTGACATACTTCAATTAAAAAGCTGCTTCATTTCCAAAAGCATTCCACAGTTCATAGCACCCACTGAAAGAGAAAATGAACTAAGTGTTTCTTTGAGTAAAATCCAAAGTCAACAAAACTGTCTCTGAAAATCCAAAGGAGTGACAAGCCTGAACAAGATATAGGACATATTAAGCTCCTTTTGGATGTTTCTAAATTCAAAGGCTTTTGAATATGGGGTCTGTATAAACCTGTTCTTGAGGAAGAGGCCAAATGCAGACTTCAAATCTGGATCAGAGATAGCAAAATAAGGAATTTAAAATAGGACCATTAGTTCTATCTGGTGCAGCTAAGAAACACTTAATAGTTTCATACAGAAGGCATGAACTCTACATTAAAAAAATTCTTTGCCATCAGACCAGGAAATTATTTTTCATAAATTCTTTGTGTATATGTAACACAGCCCAGAAACAGCAGCACAGATTAGATTATAATCCTGAGATTACTTAACATTTGCGTTTCAGAGGCCTTCTGCTCAAGAGAAGGGTTTGTGCTAACACACGTTTGCTCTAAGGCTGGCAGATTTAAAAAAAAAACCCAAACACACAAAGCCGAAAACATACATTCAAAAAACCAAAGGAACAGTTAATAATTAAATAAAATGTTGAATGTTTAAAGACTGAAATGTTTTTCTTATTATATTTCTTATTAAATGTTTTTCTTAGTATATGTCATTCATGTCATATACTGTGGCTTCAAGACTCATGCACAGTCCCGGGCTGGTCCTTGTTTCCTACCTTCCCTGCCTCAAATACTGTCATTTTTGCTTTTCTAGTGAGGGTGACATGTGCCAGTCACAACATTAGCTTCTTAGAGCTATTTCTACATATTTCATAGACTGTTGTTGTGGGCAGGTGATGCTTCTCACAGAATATCATGCTAAGCTGAAGTGAGCAAAATAAACACCATTTTCCTACACAATCACAAGATGGACGAAAATTAACAAAATGGGAAACAGACACTGTCAGAGAATTATAATGTGGGGAAAAAAACCCCACAGACAAGTGAAAACAAAGGAGCTTCTACTTGGAAAAGAGCTGCTGATTGCTCCTGGGTCACCTTGCACATGAAGTGAGCTCTGAGCAGCTCAGCTAAATCTTAGTCTCATTTGACTGTGAGAGCCACCTGAATGGCCTTGTCCACAGAAACCCATGCTGCTCTGAAAGGGAAAGACCTTTTGGATGAAAGTGCCACATCTGCTGTTCCAGCAGTGCTGACAACCATCTTCGCAGAGTGTCACTGTGGTTGTTGACAGCCTGCTCTATAGCTCCTTCACATGCTTTGTGTTTTTTCCCAAGCCACAAAATGATACACACTCAGTAAGGAAGCAGAAAAAGGTGATAAGAGGAAACATTGCTGCATAATCCAGTAATAAAGTCAAATTTTTCTCTGCTCACTCCTTTCCAGGACATTTCCACATCCGAAGTCACCATTGGAACAGCTGAGTAGGGTGAGATTTCTTCTTTGTGGCAAGTATTTTTGCCAAACTCTATCTAAAAGTCACTTTCCTCTTGTGCCACAAGGCATATTTCCATTAAAAAATATATATACTTAACATTCTGCAGGCAAATGTAGCATTCATAACATCAGCTACAGACTCTCATATTGTGTAAAGCTCCCAAGTAAAGCTGCTGAATGTCTGGTGGGAATACTGAGCAAAAATACACATGGTTGTAATCCATGTGTGCCTGCACCATCTGTTTGCTTGTTTTCCCAGAAAATCACAAGTCCAATGCTTTATCCCACTTCACTGCCTGATTATATTACCAACCTTTAGAAAACCCCAGCTATACTTTATGCAAAGCTTAGGTAAGATTAATTACCTCACTCAGAGTCCAATTTATTTAGCAATTAGGAAAAATTAGACAGTAGCTAGTGAGTTTGTTGTTTTGAAACGAAGGGCCAGATTCCTCAGGTCTGTTCCCAGGCTACGTGCTGGGTTTAGAATTTCATGATTTCAAAGTCTCCAAAAAAGTACTTTACTCTACAATTGCTTTTGCATCACTCAGCCTCCAAATAACCTCCCTATTCAACCTGTGAGCATACTAATGACCAAAACAAATAAACACGAATGTGAATCTTTGTCATGGTTTGATGCTGGCCAAATGCCAGGCACCCACGAAAGTCGCTCACTCACCCTCCCCTGCCACAGCTGGGCAGAAGAGAGAAAAATTTAATGAAGGCTTCATGAGTTGAGATAAGGGTTGGGAGAAAACACTCCAAAGGCAAAACAGGCTCAGCCTAGAGATACAAAGTGAATTTATTACTAACAAAATCAGAGGAGGAAAATGAGAAGTAAAATAAGCCTTTAAACACCTTTTCTTCCCCCAGCCCTTCCCTCCTTCTCACCGACAGCTCAGGGAGAGAGGGTGTGGGGGTTGTGGTCAGCTCGTCACCTGAGTTTTTCCTCTGCTGTGCAGGGAGAGGAGTCCTTCTCCTGTGAGACTGGGTGTCCCTGGGTGTGACTCCTGGGTGCCCTCCCACAGGAGGCAGTTCTCCATGGACTTCTCCAGCACGGCTCCAATCTCACAAGCAGCAGTCCTACCACACCTGCTGCAGCAGGGGTCACCTCTTCCACAGGGTGCAGTCCTCCAAGGACAGGCTGCTCCAGCCTGGAAGCAGGGACCCTCTCTCTCTCCCGGGACTCCCACTGGAGCACAGCTTCCTCCAGGCATCCACCTGCTCCAGCACGGGCACCTCCCCATGGGCTGTGGGTGGATCTCTGCATCCCCATGGATCCCCACGGGCTGTGGGTGGATCTCTGCATCCCCTGTGGATCCCCAGGGGCTGTGGGTGAATCTCTGCATCCCCCATGGATCCCCAGGGGCTGTGGGTGGATCTCTGCATCCCCTGTGGATCCCCAGGGGCTGCAGGGGCACAGCTGCTTCACCACCATGGTCATCCCTATGGCCTGCAGAGGAATCTCGGCTCCAGCGCCTGGAGCACCTCCTCCCCCTCCTTCTCCACTGACCTTGTGGTCTCTGTGTTGTTTTCCCTCACATGTTCTCATCTCCTCCTCCTCTTCTCTGCCTAGGAAAAAAACCTGCGCCTCTCTTTGTTTTGATTTTCTTCTGAAATATGTTATCACAGAGGCATTACCATCATCTCTAACTGGCCCAGCCTTGGCCAGCAGCATGTCCATCTTCAGAGCCAGACATGGTGGAAAGTTCTAGTAGCTTCTCACAGAAGCCACCTCTGTGTCCCCCCCACTACAAAAAAACAGGCCATGCAAAACCAACACAAACATGATAGTTTTCAGTACCATCTTTTCTTTCTCAGCCCGAATTTATTACACTGGTAACACTGATCTCAGGAAATGCCTTGTGATGCTGTGTTGAATGTTGTGACACCATTGGGGAATCAGCAGTTACTGTTATTGAGAAACCTTGTCCTCTGCAGAAATCGTACACCAGAATCATGTGCATACACCTCCTGCATATACCCCACGGCTTTAGAGCCCTTAGACTACTACCACACCAGTCCTTGCTGCAGTGGGGCAGGGTACTGGGACAATCATTGAGGCTCTAGACCCACCCCTGAACTTCCACTCTGCTAAAGGACAGCTCCCAGCATGACTGGTTTTGTCCTCTATACAACGACTCCCAGTCAAGAGCTATAAAGCACTGCCTTGCCCAGCACATGTAAATCACATTGTTTCACAGTGCTACTGGTGTTTACTGAGAAACAGCTTGACACATACAGCACAATTCCTTGGAGCACAGGAGATGAGCTACTGCTGTACAGAAGCTTGCACTGAGCACACAGTGCACATCTGGAGTTATCAAGGTTCTGATGCCTTGAGTCAATGGGGAGGGACAGTTCTGCAGCAGATGAGGTTTTGGCCTAAAGGAATATAAATATCTGGATTTCATATTGCTTAATTAGCTCACTAGATAACTTCCTGTGAGACAGCTGAACAAAGTCTTAAAGAGATCATGAACATTCTGAATGCAAAGCTCCCTTTAGTGTATCAGTTTTTCTTCAGGGACATTTAAGGTTTATGTGGCCCATTTTAGGGATCTCTTTGACATGGTTCTGATCCACACACTCAGTTTCCTTTGCCTCTCTCTTCATACTTACTATATTTACTTTTTTTGTGACAGAATTTAACAGGTGAACTGGTCCTGATTTCCTCATTGTTCATGTGGTTGCACCCTCTCAGGACATTAAAAGTCCCTTAATGTACTTTCACCTATTACACTGGCTGCTCAAAACAGAAGCCAAGTATTTGCTGTGAAATTCTTAATGTTCTCTGCAGACACTGGGGACTTTCTGATCTTCAAATATTCTGGAAGGAATGTCCCAGTAGCTACTCTTTTGCCCCAGACATATTTTATATTCACAGGTTTCTTTCCTTACTTTTTTTTTCCAGAGCTAAGTGCCTACCAGCTCGCAAGAGCCCAACCTTGTGAATGTGCATCAGGGGCACACAGTTTAAGTTTTCTGCAAACCTCCTACACGCTTCATGCCCTTTGACAGCCTCTGATGGTCTCATCTGCTGGGGACTATGTAATGTGTCCCACCTATGCACCTTGGAAAATGTCAGCTAAGTGAATAAGTCTGGAGGTGAAGAAGAGGACATGTGCCACACATTTCCTTTCCTTCTGGAGAACTGGGAAGCAAAAGAACTGCTCCCTCAGGTGTGAGTGCTTCAGAGCAGTGAGGAGGCAGCATTAGCAAAGGATGCCAAGGCTTTAAGGATTCACTGCCACTTTTCTGCTCTGAGTAATTCCCTGAGAAGTCAAGAAAAGCTGTAAGGGGTCCTCTGATTTATGGCTATTCACTCTGTGACCCTCCTTCTGCTGGAGCTACTGCAGCTGCAGTCCTAAAGACAATAGCTGGACAGAGAAACATAGAGAAATGTCCCTGGGAAAGCACATCACCCTCCTTCCTCCCCCTCCTTTCCAGTGGGAGGTTTGTATTTTGCTTCTGTGTCACATCAGGTGCAGGCAGCTGATGCCCAGCACAGGCAAAACCCAAAGGGCAAGGGCAGACTGGGGTTTACATGTTCCATGTTCAGGCTTGCTAACAAAGCCACTCTGACAATTCAGGGGGCTTATGGCAGAGGAACCCCAAAAGGGCTGTGTTCTATTGTCTCCAGATCGCGCTGCCTCTTTAAAATCAGAAATGCATGGACAGCTTCTAGGTGCCTCCCACTGAGCAAAGGCTTTAGATGCAGGCACAGAGGCAGCGGAGCCATCCTCCCCTGAGCACAGGGCAAACCTGACTGGGAGAGAAATGAGCGCTCTGCAGAGTCCTTGGGCTACTTCCAGTGATCCTTTCTCTTCTCCAGTAAAAGCAGCACATGTGCAGAGGAGAAACCTGGCGGCTCTCCACAGGGTGCCTGAGACCTCCAAGAGGATGACAGCAACTGCAGGTACTCTTTGCCAATAGTGTTATGTCAGTTCGTGTTGTTTGTATTTATTTTATAGCTCTCTTGGTATTTAGCAGGGAAATCTGACACAGATACTGCCCCTTGCTTTGGCCAACAGACTTTGCATGTTTATTTAGCACTTCTCTTAAATGAATGTTTACCTTTCCAGGCAGCTGTGGAGATGTCTCCTAAAGCAGTCCCTTGTCAGAACTGTTTAGTTTCAGGCTTTGGCTTTCTGTTATTCTGTTCTGCAATGCTCAGTTTGAAAAACAGTGTGGTGACCAAAGTTGTAAAACAGAGTTTCTGTCAGTTATTTGTTAAGTGTCAGTACATCAGGGTCTGAGGGTGGTTCCAGGGAAAGAAGGGAGTAATAGAACCACTACGCAGATTATCCTTTGTAGCCATGACTGCTATTGTTCAATAGTGTTTGACACCCTGAGGACTTAATGCCGGAGGGCAGAAAAAGCAGTAATGCTCCCCGATCCTCTGCTGGGATGAGGTGATACTCCTGACAGCCAGAAGTCTGGTGTGACCTAGATAGACCATGGGAAAATGCAAGAAGATGCCCTCTCAGCATTTTGATACAGAGGGGCAAAAATAAGGAGTAAATGAGGTTTTTTCCCCCTGTGAAAAAATAATAATTTTTTAATATTTGTTACAACTGGCAGTACAAAGAGGGGAGCCTGCTCATCCCCACCATCAGAAAGTCAAGGCACTCTGTCTTGCTTATGGAAGATTTTTTCTTTTTACCTTAACAGCCTGTCTGTGGAAACACTTTCCCTGTGAATGGCAGATTTGCCTTCATAGCTAAGCTCTTACAAGCTTGTTCATGGGACAAAATTTTTGTCACTGCAAATTGGCAGAGCTTCACCTGTTTGACAGAAGCGATAATGAATTATGCTGGCAGAAAATTTTGTCCTCTATTTAATTAATGGCCGCCAAAAGTGAAGTGCTGGCTTTAGTATTTTCTTGGGTCTTTACAAGTCTTATTTCATTAAGAAATGTATTTAGAAGCAAGGACATCAGCTGTCTCTTCATTCTCCTCTACCATATCACACTGAAACAACCAAAATGAAGCACAAACTCTGTCCAAAAGGCATATCAGATGCTTTACAGCACACTGAGTTGTCATTTTAGTGTCTTTAACTTGCACAGTGATGACAGCACTATGGGCTTGCAGGCCAGCGGAGGTTTAAACTAGATTTTACATTCCTCCTTTATTGCCATTTCACTGCCTGATGAAAATTTCATTGTTGGTAAATAAAACTGCTGCTGTAACCATCAGTGCATGAAGCAACTCAAGGCATTTATTTCGTGAGAGCAGAAGCATCCCTTCACAGGGTATTTCTTCCTTCCATGCACATGAAGCAACAGAGCTGTGGAGCAATAAGGTGGCTACTGCTTTCCTTCAAGATCAGTACTTTTGCTGTCACTTCCTTTCAAGAAATATTTTCCTCTTTTTGTTCCCACAGACGGAGATAAGTGAGGCTGTTGTCCTATAAGCTTCTGGGGACAAAGACATGGTTACTCACTGCTGAAAAGGAAGCTTTGGGCGAGGTCTCTCGCCTGCTGCTCTCATGCCCTGCCACACTGCACTGTTCTAACACAACACCAAGGGCCAGCCAAGCTGCACATGACAAAATAAGACAGACATGGCCACGGAGCAAACTGAACGTAACCTAAATGCTACTGCCCACCTCAACTTCGCTGCAATCTACAACCTCCATGATGGGGAGTTCACCTCGTTGCGAAACTTCTCTTTCCCTTTCAATTTCACTTACAGTGATTATGACCTGCCACTAGACAGTGAAGATGACATGACCAAAACCTGCACCTTCTTCGCAGCCAAGATTGTGATCGGGGTTGCTCTGGCTGGCATCATGCTGGTCTGTGGCATCGGCAACTTCATCTTCATTGCTGCTCTTGCCCGCTACAAGAAGCTGCGAAACCTCACCAACCTACTGATTGCCAACCTGGCCATCTCAGACTTCATTGTGGCCATTGTGTGCTGCCCCTTTGAGATGGACTACTACGTGGTGCGGCAGCTGTCCTGGGAGCATGGCCATGTCCTCTGTGCCTCAGTCAACTACCTACGAACTGTCTCCCTCTACGTTTCAACCAATGCTCTCCTGGCTATAGCTGTTGACAGGTAAGTGGGATGCTACAGCTGCACAAAGATGTGGCCACAGCTTCTGAGGTTCTAAACCATGTCTTCAAGTGCCACATCCACACTTTTTGTGAACTATTCCCTGGGCAGCTTGTTTTGATGCCTGACCATTCTTTCAGTGAAGAAATTCTTTCCAATTGTGCTGGAGTCTTGAGAGACTGCCTGCCTCTTACTCCAGGAATTGTAATAATATAATTTAATTGTATACTTTCTCATGACTCTTCTCTCAGCCTTGTGCACCATGGACTCTGACAGACCAAGGCATTGAGCATCAGCCTTGTGCTGATGTTAGTCTGACACAACTGACTCACAGAAAGCCGGAGACCTGCTCAGTAAACTCTTTACAGAAAGGCCATCATCACAAGCCCTCTTTAATGTACAAACACAATACTCATCTCTGTAGACCCTTTGCATATATATATATATATGTGGTTCTCACCCCTCTTTCATCTTCTTTCCCCCAATTTCTCTTCATCTTCTTTCCCCCCAGTCATGGAAATGCATGAAGGATTTTCCAGGCATTTCTGTCTGTGAGAGATTCTTACAGTGTCAAGGTCAGAGAGCCTGTGGATAATTTTTCCCAGGGAGAAAAATATAAACATTCTTTGCTTGTTACTGATGTTTTGAAAAGATGTTTTGAAAGAGGTTGTTCCTTTGGCCAATGGAAACTGTACCTTGCATTTTGTTTTTCACACAATTCTGTTCACGGACTCACTGCATGGATCTCAAGAGAAAGAGATTTCTCTTTGCTCTTTGGCATTTTGCTTTTGCTTTTGCCTTTGTATGAATAAAAGATCTAAGCCTTCTGATGATTCTGAGAATGGAGTCTCTTTTGTCACTCTGTCCCTGATAAGGGCCACATAATTGCAATGCCCAATTTCTCAAAATATGAAATTTTGTGCCATTTCAAAGTTTAGTATAGTTTTGCACAGTTTTCAGTCCCTGATGTAAAAGTCAGCTCAGGAGTAGTTAACCCTGCTGAAGGCTGTACAGATACAGCTTGTGTGTGCCTGATTCAGCTGTTCCTGACATCAACAGAAGTCTGTGAAAAGACTCTGGAGAAGTTCAGAGTATTTTGCCTGGTGTGGGCAAGGGGACGATCAGCTCCTATGAAACAAATCCTTAACAGGCATCTAACAAAATATCCTTTCACTATCCTTTAAACACTTCCATGTATGCATTACCATTTTCTATCAGTTTTTCAGCTTCTACAAGGTTTTCTTGGAAAGCTCTGCTAGTGCATCGCAGGTTGATGAAGTAACAGAGGTCATTGTGCCCTTATGTCTGCTAAGAAATAAAATTTATAGTGTTTCTTCCCACATATCTTTAAAAACAAGCCTGGCCATGATTAATCACTGAAGCTTGTTGTAAGAACACACTGTTATAATTTCATTGTTTTTCTTTTTTCTTGCAAGCTTTTGACTTGGTAAACAGAGAGAGACTTCATTGTTTAACAATCACCTATTCCATGCTGGTTATGTCATGTGGATTGTTGACTTCTGTCTCTAAACAGAACAGGCTTCTAACAAAAGGCTTCCCATGTTTAGATCATTTAAAAGGAATCAGCCATGTAAAGCGAGTAAGTCTTTCCCACTGAGGATTTCCTTTACGGAGGGATCTCTTTCTTCTTCCTTTATGTCTATTCACATGAAAAAATAGGAATTTCACGTTTTTAAGGCCACACCTACACTAGAAAAAATGCAATACCTGAAGAGGAAGAGCGTGTGATAAGGGCCCAATGTCCACACTGCAAATATTTAGCTGGGTCCCATTCTGAGAACACCCATGGGCACACCCACACACACACGGTGTGTTTTATGTACACTTTAGGAACACATCTTCCAGGACAGTTTAATCTGAATTCAGTTCACTAACTGCAAGATGACTCCATGGCAATAGCCCATGTGTTGTAAGCAATGACAATCAGGAAATCCACCATAAAAGCTCCCTCCTGACTCTCTTGGACAGACTGATCCCATCCAGCCAAATGTTCTGCTGAGCAGATATGCATATTTATGAATACATACACATACATTATGCCACAACATGCTTCCCCAGGACCCAATCTAAAAATGTTCACCTATGTGCTCCACAATGAGACTGATTCATTCTGCTGTCCCCTGGCATTTACCTTGCACTATTAAGAGCCATGAACAATTTATCTGCTTCCAAGATGTGGCTGATGAAAAGCACTGCTGACTTTCCATTTTACTTTAGAATTAATATCTCCTATGGGTGCTATTCCATGTATTGAATATATAGAGATGGAATAGACTCCAAAGGAATGAGAAATTCCACTTTTTGATACAATCCTTTAGGTTAAATATGGTTGTACTGGAACCTCTGATAAAAATCTCCTAGCAGGAATACCACAACCTTGCAGCTTTACAGTCCTAAGCAGTACAAATATCTAACTTGAGTTTTCTGCTTTCCTGTATGACTTAATACTGTATATTTAAGATGAATAAGCAAGTCACCTCCAGAATACACACAAAAAAGGTTTGTATGGGCAGAAAATAAATACACACTCTAGTGTGTATCTATAAAATAGATACACATTCTGTTGGTGGCTTAAAATCATGTTCATCTGTAACCATACATTAGCATCATCTTCAGGTCTTTGCACCCCACGGAATAACCACAGAATTAAGAAAACCACTGTCATGTATATTTGACCTTTTTGTAAAAATAGCTCTCTGCCTAGGGAAAACATTTTCCTGCTTCTATATGTTTGTCTTTTCTTTCCTGGACCTGACTAGATGTGCAACACTGCATTTTTCAAACTCCTGCTCCTGTTAAAAAGGAGAAGTTGTGATACAAAACTATAACTAACTCAGCTCCAGGCTGCTACTTCACAAAATGTTCTTACAGATGATTGTGTCCTTACAGATGAATATGTTCAGGCTCTCCCCTCAGGAATGACAGAAATTTCCTCCTGTCCAATTATGTTTGTTTGTATTTTGAAGTGTGTTCTGACTAGCAGTGTTTTCAGACTTCATTTTGAATGTATTTTTCTGTTCTAGGTATCTGGCCATTGTTCACCCACTGAAACCACGCATGAATTATCAAACAGCAACCTTCCTCATTGCCTTGGTCTGGATCGTCTCCATACTTGTAGCTATTCCATCTGCATACTTTGCTACTGAAACTGTGTTATTTAAAATGAAAAACCAGGAGAAAATTTTCTGTGGCCAAATTTGGCCAGTTGACCAGCAGATGTACTATAAGTCATACTTCCTTTTCATCTTTGGCATTGAATTTGTAGCACCTGTCATTACCATGACCTTGTGCTATGCCAGGATCTCTCAAGAACTTTGGTTTAAAGCTGTCCCAGGATTTCAAACTGAACAAATCAGAAAGAGGCTTCGGTGCAGAAGGAAAACTGTTATGGTACTGATGTGCATCCTGACTGCCTATGTTCTCTGCTGGGCACCTTTCTATGGCTTCACAATTGTCCGGGACTTCTTCCCCACCATCTTTGTGAAAGAGAGGCATTCTCTTACTGCCTTTTACATGGTTGAGTGCATCGCCATGAGTAACAGCATGATAAACACCATGTGTTTTGTAGCCGTGAAAAACAACACCATGAAGTACTTCAAGAAGATCTTGCTACTTAGATGGAGGTCAACCTACAAGGGAAGCAAATCTAGCACGGATTTGGACCTGAGAACAAGCGCAATGCCAATCACAGAGGAAGTAGACTGCATAAAACTACAATAAATTTTCTGCAGTTCTAATCTCACTTTTTTTGGAGAGGGGGTAAAGAGGAAATAATACCTTCTCAGAAGCTTCTCCCTTGTCTGTGGGAATACCCACCACTGGTGAGAGCCCTCAAGAAGCTGCCTACTTTGCATTCCCACCAGAACTCTTCTCACTGGCCTGCTGAATATTCCTCCAACTTGAACTGATGCTGTGCTTCAGTTCACACAGCTGTAAATTTGGGATGTAGACACTCATTTTTGAGTAGTTTAAGAATAACAAAGAAGTCTATGAATGCATTAGAGCATATTACAATGATGGAAAAGTTGAGTGCTGATCCTAGCAGTGATGCTTCCTCATTTCTTAAGAGAAACCTCTTAACTCCTTTGAGCTTATGACTTGTACCTTTAAGCTACTTGGTGTCCTTTTTTTTCTGCTCAGAAGAGAAAGGATGGCAAAAAAGCCCATTTTGCTTCCTGTCACTCTTTAAGCTCAGTTTACCTCTGATTAAGCTTCTTGAAGTGTCCAGACCACCAGTTTTCTGTTGTCCAATGCGCAGCATGCTCTTATGAAAGGCACATGCTCTGAAAGCTAAAATCTGCTTCACAGTCTAGTGAAAACCTCAAGTATCTTCCTGTGACACCTTGTTTAAGAATGCCTTATCAATATTCCACTCTTTAGTTTGATGGAGAGTGTTACTCTGTTATGTATTTGGAAATGCCACAGATACATATGAAAGGGACGTCTTCCCTCACCTCCAGGCACCCTATGGCCAGCTTCTGCTGCCTTGAGACGCTGAGCTCATCACAGAATCGATCACAAAATTGTAGAAGTTGGGAATAACATTTCCACATTGTCTAGCCCACCCCTCTGCACACATTGCCCAGGATTGTGTCCAGCTGGGCTTTGACTGACTCCAGGGAATGCTGAGAGTCTCCCTGAATCACCAGTGTCAATGTTCAACAGCTCTCACACAGTGAAAAAGTGTATTCTTATGTTCAGATGGAATTTCATGGGTTTTAGCTTGCTTGTCAGTGGGATCCACATAAAACTACAGCATGGTGGTGGGAAAAAACCAACCGGACATCTTACCAAGTCTGTGTGCACCTTCACGATAAAGGATAAGCGAAGCCAAAATACCAAGGAGATCCCGAGGTCATCCATCTTTCTGGGAGCAAGACAGGCTTAGGCTTCAGTGAGCCAGCCTCTGGTTGAGTTGAGTAGCTTATTGTCTGCTCAGACATGATGCAAGAACTCTAGAGGAATTCTGTATTTCCTTCTGCAGTGCTTCTTTTGCTGTTCTGATTTAGTGCAACTCCAGTTTGGATGTTTCTTAACTGATAATTGTGACAAAGCAAGTGACAGTAACAGTAATACCTACTCATTTCATCTACATGTATCATGGACTTCTGTGTATGGAAATCACATCTTTTCTATTGTGATGACAAATGCTTCCTGTTTTAAAGTATGTGGTTGTGCCTACTTTTGGAGTAAATGTTTTTCATAAATAACTTGTCTATTCGTGAATTTAAAGTGAGCAGCAAATCCTGCCAATAAAGCAGTAAACATGGTCTCAGTACCAGCATTATGAATTATTTTTTGTCTTTTCCCCTTAGCCATCACTTTCTTACCCAGCTGAGTAATGTGAATGATCCCATTCCTGCTGCAGAAAAAATGACCAATTAAATTTAAGGGCAAAAGGATATTCAAATCCATTCAAGTGCACAAAACCTCTCATCATTAGCTGCTCTTAAATACATGTTACAGAGTATTTCATCATTTGCTGTTAGGCAAAACAAATACTGAAATCATCCTTCAAAATGTCAGTTTTGAACATGGGTAAGTACTAAATCCTTTTGTTTTCCAGCCTCCCACAGAAATTTAAAAAAACAGAGAGTTGAAGTATTTCACCATCCAAAAGCTTAATCTTGTAATCTTGACTGAAATTTATGGTTCCTTCTGAAACTATGCTCCCATATTTATTTCCTAAAACTTGTCCTAGTTACTAGGGATTAGCTAGTAATACTACCCATTATTAGAGTGTGTTGATATTCCTTCCACCTGTTTTACCTACATGATTTT
Source organism: Erpornis zantholeuca (assembly GCA_013400515.1). Taxonomy (NCBI): domain Eukaryota; kingdom Metazoa; phylum Chordata; class Aves; order Passeriformes; family Timaliidae; genus Erpornis; species Erpornis zantholeuca. The sequence goes on along the minus strand of VZTN01013693.1, from coordinate 79,234 downwards.
GGTGCAACAAAATCAAAATGACAAATCAAATGACAATTTCCACACTAGGGATTTAAGGGTGAGTTAAAAAAACCTTCAATCTCCTCCAACAAATACAGTACTAAACAAAATATGGGGGGGGAAATTGCTTTAAAACTCTGGAAAACACTCTGAGAGCTTCAAGTGAGCTTTTCTGGTCTGGCCTGACCACTGTTCTCACCCCTGTACCTGCCAAGAGTATCAAAGTCACATCCACCACAGCCCCTGCTGAGTTTAGGTTTTGGGATTGCTGTATCTTTGACATTTTGAGGTCTTCCCAGCAGCAAAACAGTGTTGCTGCCTGAACCTCTCAATAGGGCAGGAGAAGTCATGATTTGCCCTCAACTGTTAGCAGCAGCCACAGAGAGAGGAGCATTCCCACTGAGGAAGACTGATGGTTCTGTTCCCTGATCCAAGAACGAAGCAGTCATATTACCCTTAGCCTGTGTCTGCACCAACTCCAAACAGACCAAAACAGGGCACTTTCAGCGACAGTTTTTGCTCCCAAACTGAGCTCTGGCAAGCAGGGGCCTAGGGCCTTGCACAGGGACCTAAAGTCACTTTAAAGCTACTATGAATACTCTCAAAGTATGCAGGCAGTGGGAACAGGCTGTGACCCAAGTGGCTCCCTAGTGCAGGGGTGGGAGCAGGCAGGGCACAGTCTGAGGGAGAGGACCAGACCCCACATTCCCTAGGGCTTTGGTGAGCCATGCAGGGGAGTAAAGAACAGGAAGACTTTTTTTGTACACACACAACTTACTAAAGGACAATATTTACAGAGGGAATTGAATATGGACTGCACCTGCCTGGACCTCTGCTTGCAAGAGCAACATGTAAACAGAGAAAGACAAGCACAAGCTGAGAAGAAAGCAACACCTGTCTCAGAGGAGAATCAGGCCTTTCCAGCACAAATCCTGCCTACTGGAAGGCAGGAAAAACTTCAGCAATACCTCTGTGGACACCAGCTGCCTACTATTAGCTCTAGGTCAACAGCTGCGATAAGGGCTCCATCATGCAAGAATTGTGGGATGTGTCATGGATGAGGAGTGAATGGGGGTGAGGCATCCTCCTGAGAGCCTTGGGCAGCATTTAGATAATCATGCAGTGAATCAACCAGATGCTACCATGTCTCGGTTTTGGCTAGCTCCAGTTTTTACTGCCAAATGCAAAACTGTGGTGCTACCACACCAGATCACTGCTCAGCTGTCCTCCTGCAGCAGAGCTCCAAAACCATAGGCTCACTTCCTTTACAGCAGCTTCTCCAGGGATAACTTGAGGGTAAAATCCAGCTTCTTTTCCTTCACACTGAAAAACATTAACCCAGGTGCACCTGGAAGCTAAAATGGTGACGCCAAATGGCTAAGAGAGCATTAAGAGAAGAAAAAGCAGCTATTCTCGGCAACGGGCACTGAGAAAACAAAGGCCGTGTCATTAAAGCAATTGTCCCTTTACAGAAGGGGGATGACATTCCAGGGCAGTGTACATCAGAGTAGCCAGTATAGAAAACTTCCCTGAAGACTGACTCATTCAGGAGTCAAGACTTTGCTATGATCCTTCTTCTCTGATCCTCTCCTGTGGCAACAGCACCCTCCAGCTGCTGCCTCTGCAGCACAGCATCACTGAAAACTGCATCAGCTCACATCAAATACCTTGGGAATGATGTCATGCAGGTATTCCCAGGATTCCCAAGACTGCAACAAGCAGCAACAGATGCTTCAGCTTTTGACGGCTGGGCACCCAGGCACCCAGCCCTCTCCCTGTGTTGGCAGGGCTGTGACGCACGTTGGGTGCTTGGGCTGTCCCCCTTCCAAATACTCTGTACAACCTATGTGGAAAAACACACACCATTGAGCAGAAAAAAGCAGAATTGAGGCAAGATGGATACTTGTCCCGCAGACACAGAGATCTCTCATACACTCTATTAGGATCCTGTCCTACAGGCTGCACCATGACACATATTGCCAGGAAAAGCCCTAAATCACAGAAGCATAGACTCAATTAGGTTGGAAAAGACCTCTGAGATCCTTCAGTCCAGCCTTTGGCCAAACACCACCATATCAACTAGACCATGGCACTGAGTGCCGGTCTTTCCTTAAATACCTCCAAAGACGGTGACTCCACTACCTCCATTCCAATGTCTAACCATCCTTTCTGTGAAGGAAATTCCTCCTAATGTCCAACCTGAACCTCCCCTGCTGCAGCTTAAGACTATGTCCTCTTGTCCTGTTCCTGGGAGAAGAGACCAACCCCCACCTGGCTACAACCTCCTTTCAGGCAGCTGTACAGAGTGATAAGGTCACCCCGAGCCCTGTCTTCTCCAGGCTAAACACAACCAGCTCCTTCAGCTGTTCCTCAAAACCACCAATGAGGCAGGAATTCCTGCAGCTTCAAAAGTGACTTTCGTAACACCAACCAGAACGTGGAACAAATCCCAATATAAAAACCACCCAATAATCATGGATACTAAGAAACATCCCTGACCACAAAGTTGCTCAAAGCATAAAGTCTTCTTCAAAACCAAGTGACAGAAGAGAAAACACTAAGATGGTAACATTTCCTGGAAAAAGGCATCCCTGAGCTAAAAAGGAACATCAAAACTCCATGAAAACTCCTCTACCTACTCATCTGTTGATTCAGAAGAAAAAACGTGGAAGCTAACACAGGTAAAGCAATCACAGAAAGCAGGTTGAGGCAAAGCAATAGAATCTGGGTGCATAGCACTCTGGAAGAGCCAGGGGTGACGCACTGCTCCAGGATGGCTCTGTAAAGAGCTCCAATACATGCCAGGCACTGGAGAAATCAAGAAAAAAGCCTCAGAGTGAAATGCCCCCAAAAAAGGTGGAAGCTTCTGAAAAAGCTAAATGGGAAAGCACTCCAAAAAACACCAAACACGCGTGAAAAACTCCTCCAGAGCCATGTGGTGACACCCTCCAAAAAATAGCAGTAAGGAGGAAACCGGAAGAGTCAGTAAGCAATATGCAGTGAAGGACTTCTCTGTGAGGCTCTGAGGGTAATTAGAAACTCCAGTAAGGGCTGGGTGGCGGTGTGGTGAAGGAATCCAAGATAATTCAATATAAGATTCCAAGAAGAGCTGGGCCTCATGGCAAAGGGATCCTTTGGGGTCAACAAGAAGGGCTCTTGTGGGGCTGTGGGCTAAAGGGCTCCTGAGAGGTGGCACTGTGAAGAGCTGTGGGGCTGCACTGTGAAGGGCTCCTGAGGGTTGGCATGGGGAAGACCTTTTGTACATTGAAGGGCTCCTGTGGTGTGGCAAAGAACTGGTTCCTCTAGGGTATAATGAACACAAGACAATAAACACAGAATCCTACAATTCATACGATGCAAAATACAATTCAGTACTGTGCCATACGCTAAAATAGCTACACTAGAAACTATGATATAATGCCTACTCTGTAATACATTTACAATATATAAACTACAGTAAACATGACAGTACACAACACATGTAGCACCATAATGAAATGAATGAAAGGGATGTGTCTACAAACAAACTGTGGGCCTGCTGGTAGATAAAGCCAGATACTGATAGGTGAAAGAAGCAGTGTGTGGAACTATAAATTTCAGAGGAATTCCACTAATTTACACAGACTGTTGCTCACCCAAGACCATGCTAAATTCCTGGACTTAGAGAAAAGGAACAGAGAAACAAAGAAAAATGGGGGTCTGTATTAGGTGATTTGAGAAGTCTGTACCTCTCAAGTATCTCAGCCAAGGAGGAAAGAGAGAGGGAAATGCGGCGGGGAAATTAGGATAAAAAGGAGGGCTGCATCCTCCAGCAATTTGAGACCCCAGAAAAAATGCCCGGGAAATCGGGCTGTAGGAGGAGTCTCAGTACATAAATGCAGTTAACTGCAACACAATCCCCCCACCATTTCTTGATTTCTTGGAATGAGGGCGGGCTCGCCTGGACGTTCAGCTCGCTCAGTCCCCCAGCCCCTCGCCTTATTCTCCCTTCGGTCCTGCTTCCTCCGTCTGCGCCTGTCCGCCTGCCCTGCTTTGCCACTTCCCTGAGGCAGCCTGACAATGTGCTTGGCCTCCGCTGCCGCTTTTCCCGCCTTGCCGGCAGCAGCCAGCCCACGGCCGTCGCTCGCCGCCGGACACAGAGCGCTCGCCGTGGCTTGGAAGTCGCGCCCAGCCGGCCCCAAGAGCTGCGCAGACCTGCCGCAGCTCGCCGCACGCACGCTGCGGCTGCCGAGGAGACGCCGAGGGGCACCCCAGTGTACTGCTGGTAAGGTTGTCCCTCTATTCTGTTCCTCTTTCTGTCTCTCTTTTTCCCTCTCTGCTCTCTTTTCTATCCTACTCCGGCCGGGTCCAAATCCTTTCTTTATCAAGAAACAGTTCTCAGTTATAATATTGCCGCATTTGCACTTTATTTTTATCCAAGAAATCTAGGAAAAAGAATCCTCCCCGACTCCCCTTACAGCGGAACGGGACAGGACCAAGAGTACCTTTCAAGAATGTGTTATAAGTGCTTATTGTATTACTGGCTTTTCGCAAATATAAAAATGAATGTCATATGTATAATGTTAGAAAACTTAGTTGCATGGATATAGTTTCTTAGAAATAGTAGTGTGATTTCTTAAGATCATAGCATGATATGTAGAATGCCTTTTTCATGCAGTTAACTCAGGATAGCAAAAGATAAGCAAGGAAGTTCCCCACTTTCCTGGACCATCTGGCCGAAGATAACAACGACAGGCCTATGACTCTGGTAGGAAGAATCTATTGATCATAATGTGGAACACAGGATGACCAGACATGTGGGCAGGAACTGGACCACAATGGATTATCAAATTTTAAACAGACTTACAAGAAGGAAACAGTGACAGAATGGGGGGGACTTGAAACCCAAGAGATACCAAAAAAGGAATATTTGAAAGATGCACAGAGATCTGTGAATATGTATGAGACTCGGGCATTTAACAGAAGAGGTTTGGTAGCTAAGGTGTGCCTCTGGCATCATGCCAAGCACCCGGCTGTATTAACTCTGTGCTTTATTTCTCTCCTATTGTCCTTTTTATTAAACCCCTTATTAAACCTTTTAAAATTTTACCAGGAGTGAACTTCGTTTTTCACAAATGGAAGTTTCCAAATGGCAAGGGGGTGTGTGCAATGAGGTTTATTGAGGTAGAGATGGGCAGCAGCTGAGGTCCACAAGGTTCACCCCCAGTGTCCAGCCTCTGAACTCCTGGGACCTCAGGCTCCACAGCCCCAGCTTTTGTCCCATAGCCTGGAGCACGCCTCTCCTGTGTCCCAGAGGAAAGTGGCTGGTCCCTTTGCCAACACCTCGGCACATGAGGCCAGCTCCTCCTCCTCCTCTTCCTCCAGAGAGCGCTGCTCCAGCCTGTGGCAGCTGCATGCACCTTCTTGCGGAGGTGCCTCCTGGGCAGCACTCGCTGAGACAGTTCCTCTTTGACACTCCAGCTGGCTCAGCTCCAGCCAGGTCTGGACTCTCCTTCCTCCTGACCATGAGGGCAGCTTCCCCTGAGGCCAGCAGCTTCCTTCACAAGGCAACTTCCCTGCCCAAGGCAGCCCCAGCGTGGTAGGAGCAGGACGTCTCAGGGCTGCTGAGAGGGCTTAGCCTGCACACAGCTCAATGCAGCAGTGGCAAGGCCCAGGCAGTGCTTGGTTTGATTCCCCCTTAGCAGTTTTTCCTGTAAGAGGAGCCTTTTCACAAAAAGATAAGCATACAAGCCGAGTCAAAAACCAGGGTATGGGCTTTGTAGAGGGTGCATCCACAATGTCCACCTGAAAAGTCTGTAAAACCAGCTGGAGCATATTTGGATGGCTACGTAAAGCCACACAAGACTGCTTCCCCTGCTGAACTTCAGGACTTTAACAAAAAAAAGGTGCCAAATTCACAGGGCTCCAGTCATCTGTCCCAAAATATAGTAAAACCTTTTAACTTGCTTTCCAGGAAGCTCAGGGGAGTGATGAGCACACTGAAGGCAAGATCTTCAACATCTTTAGAAATCACACACACAGCTACACACTTTTCCCACTGTATGTTACAAGTTTAATTGTGCAAAAATACAGTCATCAAGACTTCAGCTTTGCTGTGAATTGGACAGAGCTCCAGTGATGTACACAGAAAGAGGTACTGTTGTATTTAGAGCAAATAACACTATAATTGTTGAGCCAGCCAAGTGATTCAACGACCTATATTTAATTACTGTACCTCAAGAAAAACAACACCAAAAATGAAAGCTGGGAGCAGAATAATGAAGTTTAAAACTGCACTAACTCAACAATAAAAATGGCTTAGACTTCCCTAATGACAATATTTCTTTCAAGCATAGGAAGAAGTTTTAAAAACCTTTAAAATTGTACTTCAAAATAGGAGACACCAATGTGTTGCCAAAAAAAAAAAAAGAAAAAAAGAGAAAAAAAGAAAAAACAACCAAAAATTTTCAGAGCTCTATCCTCTGGGTCCATGACTAAATAAAACAAACACCACACCAGCCCCAAAATAATACATATGGACAAGAAAGGCATTGCAGAATCCCCTCGCCCCCATTAATATCTTCCTCTAGTGCCTACATCATGGACAAAATTTCAAACAGTTCCTCTCCTTGTGCAATCATGTTTTAACACAACTACAGTGGACATTCATAAGGCTGTTCTGAGCAGCTATTTTTTGATCCTAACAAATCTACATGTTTCTTGCACAAGCATCTCATTATCTTCCTTATCCTCTTCTTCTGAACTTGGTTCCCAGTCCGAGTCCTCATCAGTAGGTTCCCACTTCTCCTCCTCCTCCTCTATAAAGCTATCATTGAGGTCATATTCATTGGCTTCACCATCATTGACACCATCTTTTTCCACAGCCCTTTTTCCTGTAGGGACAAAAATGTCATGAGTAATAAATACAGAACTCAAGATCCCTCCCAGAGCCCACATAGTTAAGCCTCTCTCCTCAAGAGGAAAATCACCTGAACAACACATCTATCTTCCAGTTAAGCATCTAGCTGTTGCTAGATGGCTACTCTGACCCTAGATTTTCCGCTTCCATCCATCCATCCATCCATCCATCCATCCATCCATCCATCCATCCATCTTTTATATTCTTAGTGTTTGGAAGCTGATAGGACTTTTAATTCCTACTCACTTCTTTCCTGAGCTTCACATTAGAGAAGGAAATCTTCTAGATCACTCACCTCCTATGTCCTCCACTTGCATTCATGCTGGATAGTCTGTGTTTCCCTTCTGAAGGTCATTTCCACTGCATTGGCAGATGAGTGTAAGCCTTGCTCTCAACATATGTGACATTGCTTTTCTTAAATGCGCAAAATTTCTAACTAGCCACGGCCTATTAATACTCCAGTCATGTCTTAATTCAGTTCTTAAGTCACATCTCTGAGTAAAATGTTCATTCCTCTTCCTCCCACCCTCCCATTTTTGCATTCTTACTTTATCTAGAAATAACTACTCAATGATAATGGTTTAGATAACTTATCTGTTGAGCAGTTGTCTCCAGCTTTCATATGAAACTATTCATATGGGTTTGTTTTAGCTACAGACCACAGTCCAAATCCTAACTCTATATTAACCATAAACACTTCTCAGCAAACTCTTGAAAGCTTGGGTCAGAGCTCCAGGCAAAAACACCACCACCAGTACCTCACATAGTCAGACTACAGCCTCTATCAGGCTATAACACTTGCCTATGCATGGGAACGCTCCTATTCCAGAATTACCTTCCTTTTTATGCTTGCTGGCTTATTGTTTAACAGACTTCAAAGGAAGTAATTCATATCCATGTTAGCCCATAACCAGCAGAATTCCTTATCAGAATCACAGACTACAGTTTTGCAGAATTAATTATGTCTTGGAGGGGATGGGTCAAAATGAAGATGCTGAATACAATAAGAACAAAATCCCCCTTCTCAGACTAAGGTTATTAGAATAATAAGCCCAAGAGCTGCTTATCAAAGAAAGGCCCTTCATCACTTTTACAGCACTGTGAGGAGTATTTTAGAACAGAGGCAGGAATTCCGGCAAAATACTGATGGCTTTCATATTCTTCCTACAAATGTAGGATGTGCATACTATATTCTCCCTCCCCATACATCAATGCTTTGATTTTAGCAGTGAGTGATGCACTACATTTTATGCCTTTCCTCTCTACTTCTTTCTGCTATAGTTTAATTCAGCCCTGCCAGCCCCTAAAGCTGATGATTAAGCTAAATTTTGTCTTTTCTCTAGTAGCATATCTATAAAGATGACCTTGAAACATTCCATGAGAGTAGCTCCTGGATGTGGGGAAAAAAAGCTTGCTGACTGTTCCTCCCAAAATGTTCTATTTTGATGTGAGCTGATCAGCTTGCTAGAAAACCTACAAAAAAGTATGGAGGAGAATCCTGCATATTCCCTGGTTACAGAGTATTATTGTTCTCAGTAGCAAAAACTTAGTGAAGTCATTCAGTAGTGACAATTTAATGACAGCATAACTGATTTTTTTTCAATTCCTTTCCTACAACTATTCCCCAGTAATCTGTGTCTCTACAGGCAATTCTAGCAGCAATTAGACTTAAAAACTAAACATGTTAAATGTCATGTGGAGGGTACCTCTCTTTTCTTGGCTGGTGGAATTTAAATATACTTGTAGAGAATTTAATCCTGCTGTATCTAACGGTGCAATTGTGCCAAATATGACAAAAAAAAAATTAATGGAGCCTTGACTGTTTGTCTGACCCTGCAGGACTTGGTATAATGGCCTCAGGGGTGAACTTACTGAGCACCGTGTTTTATAAGCTTTGCCCTCCACAGAGCTAAGGAAGTCAGTCAAAAAGACATTAAAATATATTTTTAAATTATAAATATAAACAGAACTTAATAAATTAATTCCCTTCTTCCCCATATGTGCAGAATAGCAGTTCTTCCTTGGTTCTTACTTAGTAAGAAGAGTTCAATTTGACATACTGAATTTCACTTCTGTGTGGAAGTTTTACATGCTACAAGAGCAGCACTTTTTCCTTCAAAGTCATCCTTGCCTGACCATCAGCTGCACACATAGCACCTACTATTTAGATAAGGAAGGTGCTCATATGAGAAGCACAATTTAAAACCTTCAAGAAAGGATTTAGACTTTTAGATATGCACACAGTCCAGCCTGCTTCATTCTAAAATCTTCACCACTCAGTGCATGCTTTAACTCTCTGTAACACAAATTTCTAACCCGGACTTCTATTCAAGATGGGTATTCGTATTACAGGATGCACCAAAGCACACAGGTAACAAACATACCTCAGAATATGCTGGTGCAGAGATATAAGCATAGAAAATATTTGGTGATAGCCAAAGTGCACACAAACTTGATAAGGAAATGGTATGGGAAAGAGATTTCTCGGTGGAAAGTTTAAAACAACCTCCTGCATTCACCCACAACAGAAACGGAGGCTAAAACCTAGAAAGCTAACTACAGCTATTTGCACTTCTATTAATTTTCTCTAGAAGGCAGAACTATTTTGAAGATTTTTTAGGGAATTCCCAGCCACTCTTTGGTGATCTCAAGGAAGGCATGCCAGTTCCCACTCCCACTCAAAATGCAGCAGTTCCACACCCTCCTGCCTTACTCTGGCCACTGAAAGTGAAGACTGCACAACATCAGACTTTCAGACTGCTCTTTAAGGCTCACTTTTAATTTTAGAAAGCATAGAAAGCTTCACATTTGGAAGATGAGACACAGAAGAATCCTGGAAGCAGACCTAAGCATATTTAAAACTTGAGTCTACATACATAAACTTCCACACTTCCATCCTAACAAGCCCTGAAACATCAATACCTCACTGTAAGTGGAAGAAAGTTCATCAGCACATGCACACATTACCACCTAAAGTTATTTAAAGGTCAATACAATACAGAGGGAATATATCCATGTTGCAGGAGCATTCACTCCTTATAGGGTAGCCTTAACTAGCTGTGCATTAAATACTGGATTCCTTTCATCCTATTATGGCCCCTGTGTAAGGAATGAAGATGGAAGACACCTTTTACCCATGTGTCTCTCCATAAAGTATGTTTGCTTTCTTGTCTGCTTCTAGGGAAATACAGGTATGATTATGCAGGAAGACTGGAACAAATTCAACTGAAGCACTATTACTTGTAAGAAAATAAGAAGGATTTTACTAAAGTAATGACTACTTTCTCCTCAGCTAAGTATTATCAAGAATCTCCAGCACTATTAAATGCCAAAAGAGCCATAGCAGACCAACTGTGTCCCAGATTAATTTGCCCACTCAAAACATTAGAATACACTCACCATTGCTTGAAGTCCGTTGCTGTGCTCTTTTTCCAGTTACTAAAGAAAGGGAAATTGTCAGTCAGGACAGAGTGAAGGACAGAATCCCTGCCATAAGGATTATTCTTAGAGCTGCTACAACAGAAAACTGACTTATTAAACAAATGCTGCAATGGTTGTGCTGTACTTACAGGTATAAAAGCTACTCTGCTGCCCCAAAAATACCATTTTTGTCTTGAATCATTCCCAAGAGATTACCCAGATAAACTGTTCTTAAAATTATTACCTCTGCCATCCGTAGACAAATGTCATCAATTCTGATTGTGGGTTTTTAAGCAGGAAATTGGAATATTTTAGAGCACTTAAAGATTTTACACTACTGTTTCCATAAATGCTATTCCTTCTTAATAATGTCATATCCCTGAAACTTCAAAGTAAAATGCATTATCATGGCATTTCCATAACTATTCTGCTCTAAACTACTGTTTATTGCATCGGGATTTCATGTGGAAAAACTCCGAATCCAATCATCAAGAGAAAGCACCTCACCAAAAAAACCCAAAAAAACCAAGAAGTATCTCTTTCAATTCTTTTAGAGCAGACAAAATGCAAACAGCACATTCTCCTGTACTTTTTCACTAGGTAAAACTACAAAATGTTAGACTGGGAAATCAAATTCAGTTTTAGTTATATTCCCTCCAGGTCTCAAGAGACCATATATGCAAAAATTAATTCTCACAGTAAGAAAATCACTGGTAAAAAAAAAAACAGCAAACAAACAGGACAAAAAGATGACAGACATGGTTGCAATATTTTGTTTAGAGCGTCAGAATACTTCAATATTATATCTTACCTGAGAATTTCTGATTAAAAAAAATCCCAGAAAAAATAAATCCAAATACAGAGGAAGCTATAAATGCAACACTATTCCCTTAAAGGAGATTAAAACATTTTATTGAGTTGGACTTGATGATCCTTGTGGGTCCCTTCCAATTCAGAATTTTCTATGATTCTTTAATATTGAACAAATTGGCCCACCTGGAGGTGCACAGTGCTTGTATTCCAGCTTGTGCTGGGGGTTCTTCCTGCAAAGAAGAAAACAGTAAAAGCTTGATTCATCACCTTGTTGCCACATTTAAAAAGTGCAGAATTCCCTGGAATTTTATGGATAATTTTCAAGTCACAGCATTTAGATCAGTCAGGTAATAGCCAACAGATAAGGACAACAAAATTAACACAAAAATGCTTCAAATTATATCTGTTGCTTCATCAAAAGAATAATCAATTTTTCATGGGTGCCTCCTTTCCTCTATCCCCAAAGCATGAAACATAGATTAAGAAATGATCAACTAATGCAACACAGAGGTTGTCTTATCTTTGGGGTTTTGATAAAGCATCCGTTGTACTCCTGAAAAGTATGTTAGCAATATCATTACTGATATAAGCCTATATTGCTCAGCCTGAGATGGGAAATTCATCTCATAGGTGTTTTTAAGAGAACCGCTTTTTCTGCATTAGCTGAATTATTACCTATCACCAAGGCTTTTTCTTAAGTGTTGTCCTTATTTTGTTACATTTCATGTAGACCATGTTCTTTAGGACAACCACACTTTCCAGGAGAAAATATTTCTGTGCAGAAACAGTCTTTAACAGCAGCCACCAGTTTCAATATGCTCCCATAAAAAGGCTATGGCCTCAAAATATATCTTGTTGTCCATTGTGATAATTATACAGCCTGCTAAATATGTAAAACCTACATACTGAAAAACAAATGGAATACAACAATATTTTGAAGAAAACCTACAGTGCTTAAAAGAAACAGCAGTCAGCCATAAACTGGATTTTATTGCTGTTACCTCAGTTATGCTTTCTAACAAATGAAATTCTGATTAAAATAGTTTTTGTACAAAATCCCAACAAATATATTATCAAAATTTAAACTGAAAGTTACAAATCAAGAACAACATGTACCAATAAATGGTTTCTAAAAAAAGAACAATTTACTGAATGTTGAAAAGAGATACAGTGTTGATCTCCAGGTCACTGAATAGGTTCATTGAATAGTCAAGTTTTCATCTCTGACAGCTGATATCATTAACAAAATAGTGATTTTTACTGTGTCAGTGTTAAAAATATGCACAGACTTGGGTCCTTTAAGGATAGCAGTCTGACTGCAGTAAATTTCAGAAGTCTACAGTCAAAGCTAACATCAAGAATTAGTCATTATTCCATTGTCATTCTGCGACTGCAGGGGAGAACATTTTTAACCTGCAAGTAAGAAAAGCCACTTTGCACACCGTTTCTCACCTATAACAAGCCGTTCCGTACGGACACTCAGGCCGACTGTCACTGTCATCCTGAGCCACCATCTCCATGTCATGATAGTCGTCATCAGTAGGATGACTGAACTGCTGGAAGTGAATGGGATTCTTCCTGCAAGAAACAAATATACACTGAAACTGACTGTTCCATTTTAACACAGAAGTGGACATACAAAATGTGTTACTGACTCATTGACAGCTCATTTTTCTGTGGTTATATGAAGAGGAGCTTTTAATATTTAACTTGATACAGAGTATATTACCTACTTTCAGGAAGAAATTTTGTCTTAGCACCTGCTGCAACAGAGGTTAAACCAGGAATTTTGGTATTTCCCATCAGCTTTAAGTTTCCAACCTCCAACATGTACACAATAGGTTTTATTTCAAATTATGAATTAGCATGCTGACATGAAGTTGTACCATAAGACAACTATGCATTAACAACTCCATGTGTAGCTGAGTCACACCACAGTTAGTGAGGACAGCACATGACCATCATCCAAAACTTCTTGC
>VZTN01013693.1:36666-66114 GCA_013400515.1 Erpornis zantholeuca | reverse complement strand
CTTGCTCCACACAACACTTGAATCTGAGGTGAACAAGTAGGGAACACAAATTTATGCATCACTGCAAGAACCTTTCTACTACTTCTAGGAAAGAGCTTTGTACACCCACCACTCAAGACTAGGCAGTCATAAACATCACTTAAAGAAGAATTTTCTTCTTTCTAGAATTTGTATGTTGAAAGTGGAGTTAAAAAGAATACAGAAAAACAAGTTCTGACTTCAAGAGAAATTCACGTGACAGATCAAAACATGCTATGAAAAATTACATCAATATTAACATACTGGAAGCAAAAACAAGTCTAGTTTTTCCCTATCATTTCTTATAGACTTTTTTCCGAGCGTAATATTGAGAAGCAAGAAATACGAAATTTTTTAACAAATTATTTTCCAAAAGACATCTGCAAATGTCTTTTGGACATCACTTTAGTGATGACCACAATTATTCCCAGAGTATATAACCTCTAGTGTGTTTGTGCAAATTATAAAAGTGAGCTGCCTGCCTCAAGCAGGAGGACTGACAATTTTTATCTACAGAGTACTTATTGCTTTAACTTTCACTTGCTACAGCTGCATTTAGAAGCAGGTATGGAACATGGCAGGGATATGAGTGCAACCACCTCCATACACAGCAGCTTCCTCACTGATCAGAGAAACTCCTTTAAATTCACAAGTACCTCTTCTGAACTTCATAGAGGAGAGTCAATATTCATTTTAGCATTTCAACTACCACCATAAGAAAAGAGCATTTGTTACAGCTTTTACAAAATGATGACTTAAACACTGTGAGCTCTGTTGGCCATTCAGGCCTCCTTTTAGCATTCAAAAAATACCAGATATTTAGTATTAATTATTTAAATCTTCATTTGCCGGGTATCTTTCACTCAGGAAACTCCACAGGCAAGCTAAACTCTTCTATAACCCATTTATCAAAGATTCCGTTTCCCTTGGATCTACTTACATAGCTGACAGGCTTCTTGTTCTGCTCTTTTGTTGCTTCTGCAAACTGTAGGGTTATTGAATAATGTTTCACTAGAAACTATTGCAAAGTTGCAGTCTTTTATTCCATAACAAATTCTCAGGAAACATCACTTGTGACAAATTCAGACTATCTGCCTACTTCTTTCCCCATTAAAAATAAATGGGATGAAACCAAATTGTTTTAGAGGCCATTTGCTTTATTTCCTCAATGCACAACAGCAAAAATACTTGTAGTAATAGTAAGAATTCTCAGTCAGGTGAATTACAATTTATCTTCTCAACGGGATACAGCAGCAACTGATGTTATTTGAAGTAAGTTTAATCCTTATTCCTACATCAAGATACATATAGCATCATAGTTGCCAAGGAAAGAAGACCTAATAGCTGTCAATTAGCCAATCTATTGTATTTTAGGAGATATCAATTTCCTTTCAAAACATTGTTTCAAGACCTACTTGGACAACACCAAACAGCCATTATTGAAGGAGAGGGGGAAACTGAAAAAGAAGTATGGGAGAAAGGAGGAAGAGCAACGGAAGAGTTGTGATGTACAAGTCCTTGTCTCTAGGCTTCAGGAGTCTTTCAGCCAGCAGATGATACAAATTATACATTACCTGGAGCACCTCAAACATGTCCTACTTCTTGAACATGTCCTACCTCAGATGTTCAGGAAAACAGGAAAACTAGTAGGAACATCCTACTTTATCTTACCTTTACCTGGATAATTTGTACTTATCCTGTATGTAGAGCAACAATACCCAGCAAAATAAAAGGAATCAGAGAAGTTCATAGCTAATAAGCAAACATCTTCCCTTTTTTCAGGAAAACCCTAAGGCTTCTTCCTATAAAGGTTTTGTTTGAGGTTTTTTGAATATTTATTTGTAGATATAAGATATTTGAGTTACAGGAGCACGTCTATCAGTGGAAGTTGCACTTCAAATTAACTTTAACAACAAAGCCTCAGTGCACAGGAATGTGTTGATTCATTTGATCAAAACAAAATCATTAGGCTTTACTTGCATGAAAAGTAACTAATTAAAAGCCTACTTTAATAATAAAGTTTTACAACCGTTGCCTTCACATAAACATACTGACACAGTTACTGCAGCTTTGCTTTCACAGAAGCTCTAAATTTGTGTTTTCACGCTTCATGGTGCAGGAAACTATGTGAACAAAAACTATGCAAATAAAACTTGAAAACTTACTCAGAATCATCAATCAATCAACCATCTCAAGCAGAAGTTGAGTATTTCCCAGTGAAATATTTACAGTTGTTCCTCTGTGTAGATACCAAAAGCAACTTTAAAAACTTTTTATAAAGCAAATTTTACTGACCAGTTCAGAATCCTTGACTCCTCACAATCCCATGCAGAAGACCCCTTGCCATCTCAAGGGCTTATTTTTTTCAGCTACTGAAAGAACTTCCTAGTGAAAATTTAATGAATTACCAGCGCTACTTACAAAGCCATAGAATTCAAGCCTGAAGTTATGCCATGACTGCATGTAACATGTTTGTAAGTTCTGTATTTTAATTGTTGCTAGAAGACAGGACTCAAAAAAATGAGAGATGCAGGTCTTTAGCTGTTGGATTTACAAGCTTAAAGTGAAAGAAAAAAATACTTATTTTCAAAAACAAACAAATAACAAAGTATTTAGAAGAACCCGCAAACAAATCCAAACATTGATTGAGCATTCCTTGCTCTGACAGTTCTGGGAGAGATTTACACACCTCCAGTCAGCAGAGAACTGTACCCCAGGCTATGGCAAAAGGATTGAATTGTGGGAGAAAGATTGTGAGTTCCAGTTTCAGAGATGAGAGTTCAGGTGAACTACACCCCTTCTATGTGGCCCTTAAAAAGGGTGGTGGTGGTGGATTTATTTTAATTCCCTATTCTGCTTACTTCAGAAAAGCAAGCAGCAGACAAGAAAATTTGACAGTATTCAGACAGCAAGTTCCTCAACAACAAATATAGGCAGCTACAACATACACAGAGCACTTTGTCTCCTAGTGATAACAGCAGTTCCCTTGAATTTGGCCACTCAGACAGTGACACTGGACAAAGGTGACAAGAAGACTCCTTGGGGCAAGAAGTGTACATCAAGTTTGATTCTTTTAAAAGCAGTGTTTTCAAATTCATAAATGAAGAAATTGAACTACGGGTTACAAATTTATATTTATCATTTTCTAAATTATTAAGACAGGCTAAAAGAAATGTAGTCAAATAACTAGAACTAACATGTAATCTTTGCTCTAACACACTTTTGCCACCAATGCAGTAACAACTACTTAGGGGCCTTGAATTAAAAGGAAATACAAAGACAAACTACAAAGCACATTTCTTTAACTGCAAGCAAACAGGCTAAGTTTCATAGTATTTCCTGAAGACCAAAGCTGACATTTTGATGCTCCCTATTTAAAAACTTCTCTGACAAAGTAAGACTGCTATTTGTTATTTTAGAACATTGTTTTCTTTTTTATAAAGCAACACTTTACAAAAGTATTGCTGTCAAATGTTTCACAATCAAGAGACCCAGGAATAAATGTGCATATATAAACTCCTACTCACTATTACTGGTACCTAAGATTTGCCTTCCTAAAGATTAGGAATATTTCATCATATCAGATACAGGGCAAAACTTGTCTCAGCAAAATTCAAAGTAGCTGGAGTAAACCAGAGGCTGCATTTGTACTACTGGATCAACAGAACTGTCTAATAAGACATGCTTTTGTTATAATCATTAAGGGGAAAAAATAAGATATGTCAAAGCTGCATGAAAACCGACATGTGATGTGCTCATGAATACAACAGCTTTACTATTTTGATACACACAGCTACCTCAGCATCAGGCCCACCAAACATACAGAAACCCAGTCACTTGTGTTTGTTTCCTAATCAAACTCACTGAAGCACCTTGGGGAGCATAATAAAGTCCCGGGATCACTTAATCATCCTAGATTAGCCTTATCTTTTGTATTTACAAGGTACATGGGATCATCTAGGGCTCAAAACCTTCTCCTAAATGTAGTTCTCAAGTCAGTGGGCATTTTCTAGACTCAAGAGCACCTCTAGATTTCAAGATTCCATTCAATATAACACCACAGGACATCACAGATCTCTTCTGGGCAGAAAGAACTAGCAGGAGGCCAGGTATCTAGCACTGGTATTTTGGAACTACTCTGGAACATTTGTATGACAAATCTTCCACCACCTCCATCTTGAAAGGACATGAGTGGGTGAAAAAGAAGAGGAAAAACCCCATTGTTCCTCACTTTCAGTATTTCCAAAGACGGTCCAGATAAGGGTTAACCTTGAGTTCCTAGGTAAGCTTCGTTCTGGTTTTAGGGGAGGACTGAAAGCTTACAAAAAATTGCAGAAACACTACATTATAATAAAAGAAATTCTTGATTATTTAGGGATGACAAATAATAAGTATTTTAAACATTCAGATCACAAAGGAGGCAGTAACTTCAATAAATCAATAATCTTTCATTTAAGTCTTACCTGCTAATAAAACAAAACTACAGGTTTGTTGGGGACTTGATCCTTTAAAATCTCTTCTGCCTGCTAGTACCTGGTACTGTACACACAGGTCTTTTATTTCTTTTCTTTTTATAATGGACCTTTATCTTTTATTTCCTGCAACACTTCATCTTTTAATTTGCTCAAATACTTCATCCCGTGTTTGGGTTGTATTAGGAGTTAGCAAGACATCACAGCTCCTCCTTTTATCCTTCTAAAATTATTATTCTGCCATTTGTTTCTCATCAGTCCCCCGTTCACCAAAAGATTTTTTCCAAATCAAAGCTTGTAACAACTTTACCATTTTATCTTCCATAGATAATACATTACTTCTAAATAACAAGCTAGCCCAAGCTAGTTTTAATTTTGCTTTACCTGTAACAGCCACTTCCATACATGCAAGGTGTCCTCTTATGCTGGATCTGTTTGGAGTTTCCTGAAGCATCTGCACTTCTGGTTGAATCAGAAATCTCAGCGTTGTAATCCAGATTTGCATCAGGCTCAAGAATCCCTTCCTGGGCACCAAAATATTGGAAAGTCCTGCCCAAGTGAACTTGGCTTGTAGAACCAGTATTCTGCTCTTTGTTTTCTGTTTCCTCAATTCTATTGTCCTTACTGGAGATCTGACCTACTCTTTTAGCCCATTTCCTATGCAGCTGCCTATCATTTTTTTCCAGAGAACTTCCAGGATCTTTTGTTCCAGTCTTGCCATTTCCTTCCATATCTCTCATGGTATTCTCAAGAGGAAATCCAGATGTATTCTGTGGAACAAGGTTACATTTTGAACAACCTGAAAATTTACACTCCTCAGAATTAAAAGCTTCGAAGTCAAACTGTGCCTCATCATTCCTGCATTCAGAATCAGTCATGGAACAGCCTGGGTTAGAAAGGACCTTGAAAGATTGTCTGGTCCAGACTTTAAAAATCTTCTACTCCACTTCCCAAACTCAAGTTCACTGCTAAACACAGCTGCTGAATGAAAAGCTCAAGTTCCAAAAGGACACAGAGAGCACACACTCTTAAAGAAAATCGTATCCAACAGCTTCTATCCTCAGCTTCAGTTCCCTCACAACATGACCTGTTCTCTCACCATCTCAGTTTTTGAACAGTCCAAGGACTAGTTTAAATTAACTTACAATTAAAAGTACTGCTCCTGAAAAATTAATGGGGATTGTACAGGTGAAGATGTAGTAGACTATAGAAGAATGTAGACTCCTACCCAAGAATCAATCTAAATGATTAAGGAATTACTTACTAACTTAATGAATTACTTAATAATTTAAACACCAAGACTTATGGAGTATATATATATTTATCTATATAGTAGATATGTGGGAACTCAGGATACACACCCTGAGGTTAATCCCACCTTGATACATCTTAGATGCTTCAGCTCATGACTCTAAATCATAACAGTCTGTCATAGACACTGTTATGCAAATATTTCAGTATTGTCACAATCTGCATTTTAAATTTTGGAACAAATGTACATTTAAAATAAGAAATATATTTTTTAGAAAAAGAATATGAGATACATAACTGAGGAAAGAACACTGTCCTGACAATTAAGACATTACACGGAAGCATATCTACATTCAAGGCTGAACTACTTTGATGCATCATAGAACTATTCTCTGCTCTCTACAGATTATTATCTGTGCTTCCCCTCCAGTAAATTTATATTTAATTTACACAGGCGTGTTTGGCAGAGCTTGAAAATCAGCCAGTGATTCCTATTTGATTTTGTTCCTTTCAATGCAAGTCTCATAAAATGTTATCCAAAACCAGGAACAATTAATTACATTTGAGCAGCAATGTGATTAAGAAAGGCCAAAATCAGCATTAATATCAGATGATCCCGACAGAAGCATATTTAGTGACTCAGCTGGGAGACGAAGACAACTCCCAAAATACGGCTCAGCAATCAACTGCAACTTAAGAAGTAAGCCTTCCTTTGCAAAAGAAAGCATAAGTTACTGTAATTTGCCACTACCACTTGTGAGTTCTCTACCATGTACTTCAACCCACTGCCTGTATTGTACATAAAGAGCCGGAACGCTCACACTGATTAGGACCAATTACCCACCACTGCAATCCAGGGAAACCAAAGCCACCAGCGCGCAGCACCGGGACGGCACGCGCGGGGCTCCGGCGCCCTCTGGCGACTGCTGCCAACTACAACAATTCAAATCTTTTCACTTCTCTACAGAACATTTTCTCAATCACTTAAACACCACAGCAGGACCGTGATTTAGGCTCTGATATCCAAATTACAGTCTTTCAGAGCTCTCTGTGGTTATTACCCTTGCCTGCCCTAATACATCAGTTTTTCTGCAAAGTCCTGAAAGCAATTTCTTAAACTGTGCTTGAGATTAAAATGTTTTATGAAATTATTAGGTGAAAATAAGTAAGGCTTCATACTTAAAAATTGCAAAATTGAATAATTCATTATGTAGTCACTCATTTTATAACCTGGAAAAGAGACAATAGTTCTGCAACTGTTATTAATGCACCTAGTGGACCACTGTTACACCAAAACTACTCTGAAGACTTTGCTATCCATGCACAGTTTGTTTCAATTAATCTTAAAACCAAAACCCCAGTTATTTCCAGTGTCAGAAGCAATTTAAGCATTTTATCAGATCCTAGAACAGGTGAAGGCAATTCTAATGCCAGACATTAAAAACGCCTCCCCAGGTGGTTCCGTTAAAGTAAACAAGTCAGTGAAACCCTCAGTTTGCTCTCACCAGAATATGCTTTGTATTTAGAAATTATCCTTCTCTTTTCACCACTTGCAGGGTGTTGTTAGAAAGGATTTAACTGCCTGTAAATGCAGCTGTACGGTGAAGTCATAGAGACGCTGGACCAAAGGGTCTGTTCACTCACTGCCACAAATTGGTTTTGGTTTCAGGTTACTTTTTTCCCCCTTTCCTTTTTTTTGACTTGGATTTTGAGATGGTGGCACAAGCACAGTCCAAGCTACCTTTCTTTGAAACACAGCAGTTGCTGAGCTACATACCGTCCTTACCTGACCCTCACTATTAGAATGGCAATAGCTTGGGCAAAGCCCAGTGTCACATTACATCAGTATGACACCATCACCTATCCCCAAAGGTTCTCAGAAAGAGAAAACACATGCACCAACCACTCCTAGGAGCAGTGCTCTGGCCCATGTCTTCCTGCCTCTTGTTACAAAGCTCAAAGTCTGGTACTTCTGTGGGACATTTGGGGCCCAAGTCCCAGATCCTTTGAAGGAAATGCAGAAAACCAAATCTTTGAGGCTTCCATGATCCTTGCTACAGAGCTATCCAATGGAGTGGTATTTCAAAACAACAAATCACGAGCAGAACACATAGAACAAAAAGTTATGTTATAGACCCAACCATCAACATGACATTGCCAATTACATTCTCATTTTTTGCAATATCATGGTTCTGCCCTGAGCCAAAAAGTTACCTGAGATGAAGGAACAGGGATGGAAAGACAGGTCCTTTTCCCTTGATCTTGCTCTCCACCTTCAAAATCCTCTATAGTTTCTTCAGAAGCTAATCCTTTTTTCTTTCTACTACCTTAAAAAAAAAGGGTACTTTTGGAATGCATCTTTTTCAGTGAAATCCTTACACTAGAAATCATTAAAGCAGACCACTTGGCACAGGGGATAAGAAACAGCAGCAGTTGTGAAAAGGACTTTTTAAACAGCTCCAGTAATGATTGCATGCACCCCCAGCTCCCTCAAGGTCAAGCCTTCAGATACGCCTCACCCACACAGCTCCAAATCTCAACACTGACACAATTAAAGCATCCAGTCTTTGAAATAAACATTACATTCACACACATAGCAAATGTTATAGTACTGGCAGAGAAACAAACAAATAAACAAACAAATCCCACTCCCCCAAAAATACAAAACAAAAGCATAAATGTAAGAGAACTATTAGACCAGTAGAGGACTCAACACAGCCAGTTGAAGTCCATGCAATTTTTATATAAATAAGGCGGGAGGGAACAGTCTAGCTTTGGAAAGGGGATGAAAGAAAAAAACACTGAAACAGATTTTCTTTTGCATCTTACAATTTTTTCCAAACTAGCTTTAGAGGAAAAGAATAGGCAGTGTGGTGGATGGCACATAACTGTGGTTTTTAAAGCCACAGTTGCCCTCATCAGTGCACACAGACACCTGTATTTACAACAGGAGAGAAGAAGCAACTGGCCTGACACTGCATAAAATACTCCAGTGGGGCTGCTTGGGCAATATGAGCCAACCCATTACAGCATCTCAGCAGAAATAGCAGCTGGAAAGAGAGTCACTAAAGCAGAGCTGCTGCACACAGGGGAGCAGACACACACACACCAGCCACAGTTCATACATTTGGACTGATTAGCAAAGGAAATTCAACAGTTTGCACCCAAACCACTTAACACCTCCCCACAGAAGGACAAGCAGGGTGGGGTGTGCTGCATCCAGCATAGGGAATGACAGAAATACTGTTTCCTCCTCTCACTTCTTTAGCCTTCCTGTTCCATCAATAAAAGTCACAAGGGCAACAAATGCCATGTAGAAAGTTTGTCTAACAGCAGTTTTAGAAGCTCCCAGGACCAAAGTTAGACAGGTTAGAAAGTTTTCTTGAGCTTGTGCCAATGCATAGGCACTTTGTGTGTCCTACTGACAGTGACTGAACACAGCCTTCTGCTGCTGTCACTGCTGATATGCAGCAGCAGCAGTACATGACACATCCAGCAATTTCTTTTTCCCACAAGAACAGAAGGGAATGCAACACTCTTTTAGCCTCATATTGGTAAGAAACTATCACACCATAATGACATGCTCCTCCTAGGAATTAACTTTGGACTACGTAATCACATTTGATTCAATAATGATTAAAAAACTAACATGCAGCACCACCCAAACCCTCCTGCCTTTAAAACCTGTAAAATTAAGAATATAAATTTAGAAGGGCAAAACATCAGTGACATAAGTATGGAGAAGGCTAGGAATTAAAGACACAGAAAGACCTAGAATTTACATACGAAATAGGCAAGTTTATAGGAAAGGGCTCCAGATCATCCAATGCTCAGCTGTGCAAACAGTTTATTATCTAGCATTAAAAACAAAAAGAACAGAAAAAAAGTTAACTCTAAACTCTTAAAAAGAGTTCTATCACACCCATGGGACTAATGACAAAGGAGACAACAGAATTCAGTCTTTGTCAGCTGCCCCACACGGAGCATGGAAAGAGAAGTAGCAAATTAATACTTTCTACCATCATTTTAAAAACGGTATCAAAGCACAGAAATGCCTATGGGAATGCAATTGTTAACACACTGCAAACCTACCTCCGGTCATTACAGACTTGGAAACCCTCTGCACCAGGAGATCTCTTTCCAGCATCCAAGATGGAAGCACCCTCTTTCTCTGAATAGATTTTGACTGTTTGCTTTCATTATCATCAGAAAGAGGAACCTGAAACAACATTTACAGTTTAGTGCCTTTATCCAGTTAGAGAAGAGGAGGGGAAACTAGACCACAGTTTGTACTCAGTTATGCCCTTCAAAAGCAGCCTGGGTAACCACCTACTTTTTGTATGGGGACCATTGCTAAATTATTTTACTCTTCTTTGCAGTTTCTCCCCACTCAGAAAAACATCATCTATAGGAACCTTCATGCAGTAAAAAAAACCCAAAAAACAAAACTTCTTAGATCTTTGGAATAAATATCTAAAAGGCTACAAACTGAAAGATTAACAGAAGAGCTTTACCACCATCTTGCTCTAGAGTGTCCACATATAGATACAGCAGAAAGAGCAAGTTTAACAAAAGCCTATTTGTCCAAGAAAAATAAACCCCACAAACAGGTAAGTCTTTCTAGCATTCCTACTGAATCGCCCCAAACCAGGCCAGGAGACACTTCAGAGACAGTCAGAGAAGTGGGTGTTTGCTTTATTCAGTGTGCCAGGTGTGTGGAGATTGCTCCTCCAAAACACACACAACAGTACTCCCTGCAACACAGCATTATGGGTTAAATTATGAATATTCATCACATTCCTTGGCACAGGCATGGTTATACAGATTATTTCTCAGAAGTCATTAATATCATTAGCATATGGGTCAGCAATTGCGCTGTGTGTCCTGGTGGTCACACTGAGGAATGCTCCTCTTCTTCCTTGGGGGTCTTTCTGATGAAGATAAATAGTCTTCCTCACAATGCAATTTTCACCTTTCTCCCTGGGGCATGCGTAGTCCTTTCAGGAATGATTTGGCGGTTTCTGAGATGATCCTTTTCCCGTCTACCTTGACAAGATTAGGGCGAGTTCGGCTTCTTAGGTTTTGTAATTAACATTTGCTGCCTGAACTAACATTTGCTGTCTCCAAATAGTTAACTGTTCTTACATGAGTTAACTATTGACTGCCCCTTCCTCACTACTATTTCTTTATCCAGAAAGTAATCAGACTCTAAATCTCAGTAAAAACAGTGCAAATCAAAGTCACATTCGTTATTTACTGAAAACAGCACTATCATTTTGAATTTCCTATGCCAGTCCACCCCAGGGATCTCAGCTACAGCAAAGGCTGACATTTCATTTGTATAGAAAACACAATGCCTCCTTAATTTTCAACACATGCTTACAAATATTAAATTTCATTAAAAACTCAAGCACTCACCAAAAGTCTGGAGGCAGCATCATTACTCCTCATTTTTGTGGTTCCCTGTACCTCAGAGCTGGAACATACTGGTTCCATTAACAATGGAGTACAGGACATCTCAACAGCATGAACAGCTGGCGCTTCTTCTGCATCGGCCTCCAGATTTTTTTCTGACAAAACAAAATCAATTTTACCTGCTCACATACTACAAATATAAACATACACTGTTGACTCAAACACAAAAGTTGGTCTGAATGTTTGCCATTAACAAATGCAGTTTGAAACTGACTGTCAGCATCCTCTTACATTAACTTATAGAGGAAATAAACACACCTTCCTTTTACCTCACACCTAAAGGGTTTTGAAGACTCTCTAATAACTGCTGATCAGTGGTGTTTTGGGATTTAAATACATAATTTACACTAGTTGCTGCCATGACAAAACTTCGAGAAAGCTGAAATTACAGAATCGCAGAATGAACTAGGTTGGAAAAGACCTTTGAGATCAAGTCCAACCTATGACCTAACCTAACACCTCCTCATTAACTAAACCATGGCACTTAGTGCCACATCCAATCTTTTTTAAAACATGTCCCGGGATGATGACTCCGCCACCTCCTTGGGCAGACCATTCCATCGCCCAATCACTCTTTCAGTGAAGAACTTTTTCCTGACATCTAACCTAAACTTCCCTTGGTGCAGCTTAAGACTGTGTCCTCTCGTTTTGTCAGTTGTTGCCTGGGAGAAGAGACCCCGCCTGGCTACAACAGGCAGCTGTGGAGAGTGATAAGGTCTCCCCATATAGCCTCCTTTTCTCCAGGCTAAACAACCCCAGCTCCCTCAGCAGTTCTTCATCTTAGAATTACATCTTAGAATTTGCTTTATGGTAAATCTGCATAACTCCCCAAAATTTGATCCTATCCTAAAAGGCAGGCAACAATTTTAAAATGCAGTTTTCATGATCAGATGCCCAATGAATCTAGCAATTCCCATCAAATATTTACTACAGGCTACAAGTCTGCAGCTCTGAGGTGACACCAGATACTCGGGTGCTGGTTTCAAAAACCTCAGTTCAGAACCACTACATCTAAAAAGCTTTTTAAGTTGTGAAAGCACACCCAAACTGCAATTGTTTTTCCTTCAAAACCTTGCCTTTCCACTACTCAATTCCCCACCACAAATAATTAGGGAAAAACAAGTCTTAATTGCTGCAGTATTCCCTGCACAGAAGCACTGGGGAGTGTCTGCCAATCCTTCCAGAACTTCCTGCACTGCAGAGATGGCACACTGCTCAGCTGAACTTTGTTGCCCCATGAAGAGAAACATCAAAGGCTGAGCTCTGCTCTCATCTCTTCAGCTCTGCAGGGACTCACAAAATCCCAGGACAGTGAGGTTCAATGGGATCACAGAAGGTCATCTGGCCCCACCTCCCTGCTCAAGCAGGGCCATCCCAGAACACATGGCACAGGATTGTGTCCAGATGGTTCTGGAATTATCTCCAGTGAGGGACACTCCTCAAACTCTCTGGGCAATCTGTTCCATGTGCAGCCACTGTACAGTAAAGAGATGTTTCCTTATATGCAGGTGGAACTTCTGTGCATCAGTTTCTGCCCATTGCCTCTAGTCCTACTGTTCTGCACCAGTGGCCACAGCCTGGTCCATCCTCTTGGCACTCCCTTTTCAGATATCTATACACATGGATAAGGTCTCCCCTCAGCCGTTTCTTCTCGAAGCTGAACAGGCCCAGCTTCCTCAGCACATCCTCCTAAGAG
This sequence comes from Erpornis zantholeuca, assembly GCA_013400515.1. Classification (NCBI taxonomy): domain Eukaryota; kingdom Metazoa; phylum Chordata; class Aves; order Passeriformes; family Timaliidae; genus Erpornis; species Erpornis zantholeuca. The sequence goes on along the minus strand of VZTN01013693.1, from coordinate 53,202 downwards.
AGATGCTCCACTATCGCAATCAGATTCCTCTTTGCCCTCCCCTGGAGCCGAGCTTTCCCCGCCCCTTCCACCGGCGGCGGGGCCGGCTCGGGGCTGCAGGGGTCCCCTCTAAAGCCCACGGCTGCGGACACGAACCACCGGCCCTGGGAGCGGGCGTCGCTACTTAGGGCCGCGGTTCTGCGGGGCCGGGTCGGCCTCACCTCGGGGGTGCCAGAGCCGCCGGGACAGGGATGGAGGTGGTGCCGAGCCCGGAAAGGGCCACCGCCGCCGCCGCTTGATGACGCGCGGTCGCCCCGTGACGCTTGGCTTCCCCGAGCTGCGCGGCGGCGCCGCCTCCGTGGTCCCGAAACTGCGAAGATTGGCCCCGAAACCAGCGCCCCACGCGCACACCCGCAGCAGGCGGGCGACAGGGACATGGCAGCAGGCAGGCACCCAGCCCAAAGCGCTGGCGGCCGCCCGCACACAGAGGGGCCGCGGTGACGCCTCCGCACCCTGAGGCCGCGAGCATGGACGCGGAGCGCGCTGTCGGCCGGGACAGCGCCGAGGGAGGAAGAGGAGGACTGGGTGACTTCGTGTCTGCCCTTCCTCCCGAGGTCAGCTCCCGGATTTTCAGCGGGCTGGATGTGGAGAGCTTGTGCCACGCGTCCGTGACGTGCAAGGGCTGGCACCACGTCATCGAGAGCAACGAGCGGCTGTGGCGGCACCACTGCCTGGCCGTGCGCGCCGTCTGCCAGCGGGAGGTCGACTGCGACCGAGGGCACGGGTATTCCTGGAAGGTAAATCCCCCTTCGGCGGCAGAATACCGGCAGTGACATAAACGAGGCTGCTAGGAGGGGCAATAGAAATGTGTAAGGAAATTACGTCAGCGCGTCGCACCCATCCTAGGGTTGTGGGGGGACAGCTGCGGTGGCAGCGTGGCTCGGTAGCACACCCCGGCAGACGGACATCTGCTCAAATAAACTGAGAGGTAAAGCATGGCTGTCCCGTTTCCTACCCGGGACACAGCCTGTCCAGCTCGGCATTAGTCCTCCTGCACAGTTTGGTGTAGCTCTGACCTTCACCAAACACAAACCCTAACACGGGCCAAAGCCCACGTTCCCGCAGATAGGGCTGGCAGGGAGAAGATAACAGAACCCCGACAGGCAGTGTATGCTCTCTGGTTGTATTTTGTGGAAATAGATCTGCTGGTTAGAAATGACTTCCTGAAAAATCATCCTGGATAGCGCTGTCTCAATACACTTCAAGTGACACACATTCAGGAGAAAAAAACAAGAGGAACAGAAAAGAAAACGAGCAGGAGCTTTTATAAACTGTTTAGAAAATCTCCCCACACACAGACTGCTCTGAGGAGTTTGTAGCAGCTCCAGAACATGCTGGATGATATCTCACTGTTGAATCCAACCTGGAAGTTGACGTAGATCAGGACCTGATCAGGAAGATCAGGTAGACCTGATAGCTGCTTCCACAGATTACTCCGGTAATAGAGGATAATCCCTCATCTTATTTTAGCTAGTGTGTTTGAGAGCAGGAGGACAGTGGAGGGGTGAAGAGAGAGATGCAGCAGCAGAAGAAGAAACAAGAGCAGCTACTGTTCTGGGCTCTGACATTTCAGTAAAGTTACTGCAGTGTGAGGCACAGCCATGAGTAGATAGTGGTTGCCCTTTCAGTGTATTGATCTTGCTACCCTTGCACAGCAATTCCCTGTGGAACTTCCTGCACTGATTGTGTGTTTTAGCTGAAGAGGATTTGAAATAGAAGCAACAAAAACACCAAGTCTGCATTTTCTTGCCCCAAAAGGCTGGCAGAAGAGAAGAATCCAGCCAACCTCCAAACAAGAGTTAAAGGTCACAACCTAAAGAGAAAGTGAAAGGTGCCTCTTTTAAGGAGTAAGACAAATCCTGGTTTGGGTTTTTCATCTTGACCATCAAAGAATTGAGGCAGGAACAGGAAAGTTGGAAGTGGAGCAAGGTCTGCTTCTTGGCACACTGCACCTTACTGGGCTTAATGTCTAGATTTCCAAAGGCACATTCCAAATCCTTTTTCTAGCACTACTCTTCCAAGTGGTAAACTTAAGTTATCTTGAATGCAGTTTAAATGGATTCATTTCCAAGACCTGACTATATTTTTTTCCACCAGATCACATTGTTGAGAAACTACTGGAAAAGCAAAGTGAAGCAAGAATGGCTTAGTGGGAAATACAGCAACATTCCTTCACAATTCAGCTTGCCAGAGAAAAGCATGTATCCAATGGATGTCAACACATGGGGAGAAATCTTGGAAGCAGAATTTGAGAGATAGAAATCAGTGCTGATTCTTGCAACTCAAACAACTTTTGCCAATTAACACACACACTGCTTGGAAGTTGTGAAACTGATTTTGAGTGACACTGGACTGACTGTGAATTTATGATGAAAGCTTCTCAAAGAAAAATTTATGGGTGTCTTTTTTAAATTTGCAGTTTACTGTATTAATTTTATGTAAAATTCTAAAGAATTATGTATTATACATTACTAATTTATGTAAAATTCTAAAATTCAGTTGTAAATTATATTTGTAAATTTAATGTTCTACTGCACTGTCAAAAATACACTGATTATAATTTCAGTTTGCACTTTTTGTTTTGGAAGAGGTGATTTTTATATTAAAAAAAACAAAAAAACAAAAAACAAAACAAAACAAAAAAAAACAAAACCCAAGGTGTGTTTGACTTTTTGACATGAAGTCTATCATCAGCAGCACACGAGAGCCCACAAAGGAAGGCTGGGGAAGGGTCGAATCTAGACACTGGAAAGAAGAGGACAAGGTGGCCACCTCAGGATCAGCTGGACATTCCCAGTGCCCATTTCAAGGGATAGAATCCTCACAAGGATCTCTGAACTTGCACTCACAGAAGTGTTAGTGGTTGGCAGTGCTGAATTTCTACTACCCAGCTGTAGAATTTTTGGATTAGGACTCTCAGACCCAGGACAGGATGGAAGCAGACTGGTAACTAACAGTTTCTCAGCCATTAGTTATGCACATTAGTCGTTTGCATGATAAAGAGTAGAGCAAAATTTAACTACTTTAAACAAAATAACTTGGATAACCATATGAGGTAACACAACTTGATGTATTTTCATAGTCAGGTTAAAACACATTGAGAAACTTAGTTTTTTCCTACATGCTGGTGGTCTTCCATCACAATAGGCCTTGCTTTAGCAGCACTGGTTTTTTGCACTGACTTGAAAAACTGGTGCTAGTAAAACAGGAGCTGCCTGTCATATTACTCAATATAAAAGTGATCATAAAATCAATTTACTACTATTCTATCACCTTTTCGTACCTGCTTTTCAAAGAGTAAAATAAGTGAGAAAATGCTGGGAAAATCCCTGTTGCTTGAGGCATTCCTGCAAAATTCAGTCACCAATCTGGCACCAGTTTTTTATAGGAAGATTTCTACCATGCTTATGAAACTTGGTTAGATTTGAAACCCCTTCATACCACTACTGCAAACACTGGCAGAGGACATTCTGACAGTGTAAGGATAGAAGTGTCCTGTCATGAGCATGAGGTTCAATGGTGCTAGATCAGGCCCCTAATATATGTGGAGTTTACCCAAAATAGGTCCATCGGTCCAGCCCTTACCTTTATCAGGACCCAATAATCTACTAACAGTAGATTAAGCAGGGCAGTTTTGCTCTGAAAATACAGGCTGTGGTCATCTGGGCTAAGAGCCAGTAGGATTTTTTTTTTCAGTGATGCTGATGTTAAAACAAACTATTAGTTTAAACTTGCTTTCAATTTACACTTTATTTTCTCATACTTATTTAACCATTGCAGAATATCTGGAGAAAATATGTAGTATTTTTTACTCCTCTTTAATGCAGGTGTCTGGGCTCACAGGCTTTATCTTGTAAATGCACACATCTACATGTCAAGGAAGAAACAGAACAGCCAGGTGAAATGGGCAACTAAAGTGCTTTCAAGAACAGAATGTTACCTGATCCTTTTCCTGGTTCAGAGCATTCAACAGATTCCCTCAAAACCTGTCCATTTCCCTTAGCCCATGCTCCCAATTTGAGCAGGTTTTCATTCCATAAACCCTGGTACCTTTTCTAAATCATCAGTAGCATGTCTAATTTAGACAGCTTTCTCATCAACAACATTGTATGACATGATGCAATGACTGGATAATGTTTCTCACTCATCTTTTGTAATTTATTCCTTGTAGGTAAGTTTTAGTTACAGGGTCAGGGCCCCATTGCACTAGGTTTTAAAAGTCTCCCATTACCCATTGTTCTTGTGGGACAACTACTACATTATCTGTAATAAACATAGATAAGTAGGCTTTCATAATTAAGGAGTTGGAGAGTCAATGGTTCTAATATGTTAATTAGGGCTTTAATGTGTATGTTAATTGGGATTGGGGGTATGTTATAGTTGTAAACTTGCAGTGAACCTTACATTCCACCGGGTGGTGCACCAGAGACACATGGGGAGGGAGGCAGAGCCTTGAATCTAATTACCATAAAGGGATAATGGAAGACAGATCATTGGAAGGAACTTCCAGCCCATCAGGGCAACACCTCTAGACAATCACTGGACACCCGAGAGGTCAATAAAAGGGACTCCCCTCGACTGATGAGCCGGAGGAAGCTGGATAAAGGAATCCACCAATAAGGACACTGGCAGGAGGCATGGCTAAGGGTATAAAAACTGTGTCTCTGCCTGCTGTTTCTCACTGAAGCGGAACCCTCGCTATTATCTGCTACACCTTGGTGTTATTAGTGTTTTGTCCCTAATTGCTTGTTAATAAACCTTTCAAAATTACAATTGTGAGGGTGTTTCTCACATTATCCAAAACAGATGTAGTACCTAAAATTCACTGAATCTTCTGCTGTCAACCTGTTGCCAAACATGACTGAAGTGTGTCCTGCCTTAAGGGACAGGTGTCTACCAAGGAAGGCAGGAAGCTCCCTTGGAATGGAAAATATGACCCCCTTCGGCTCAAGTATATAATGGGGTCTTCAACCATCAAGAGAGAGAAGGAAAACAGGAAGCTGCTGTACTGTTTGAGTTGTTTAGTTCATCTAAAGGCAAGAGTTTGAGAGCAAGAGTTTGAATCGCCCCAAACACTTCTGAGAGAGTCAGAGAAGTGGGTGTTTGTTTTATTCAGCGCACCGGGTGTGTGTGGATCGCTCCTCCAAAACACACACACCGGTACTCCCTGCAACACAGTATTATGGGTTAAATTATGAATATTCATCACATTCCTTGGCACAGGCGTGGTTATACAAATTATTTCTCAGAAGTCATTAATGTCATTGCATACGGGTCAGCAATGCGCTGTGTGTCCTGGTGGTCGCACTGAGGAATGTTCCTCTTCTTCCTCGGGGGTCTTTCTGATGAAGATAAATAGTCTTCCTCACAATGCAATTTTCACCTTTCTCCCTGGGGCATGCGTAGTCCTTTCAGGAATGATTTGGCGGTTTCTGAGATGATCCTTGTCCCTTCTATCCTGACAAGATTAGGGCGAGTTCGGCTTCTCAGGTTTTGTAATTAACATCTGCTGTCTGAACTAACACTTGCTGTCTCCAAATAGTTAACTCATGTGCTTACATGAGTTAGCTATTGACCACCCCTTCCTCAAGTTCATAGTCTTACATTTCAAGCAAAAGCAGCAGCATGCTTGGCAGCATGAGTTCCATAGCAGCTATTTATTTTTCTTCTTTTTCTTCTAAGTTTACACACTGGGATATGCATTATATTTATTAATTAACCAATCAGGCTAAAACACGATTCTAATTCTACTTCTCTTAACCTATCCAAGCTTAATTCTGATTTATGAAAATAGTAGTAACTCTTACACAAATTTTACATAGAATTTACGTATATGGTCTCTATCCATTCTTGCTGTTTATGTGCACAACCTATCTAAAAAATGCCATTAATGTAGCAATGTTTATATTTTGTCTAGGTCAGGGTGCTCTGTGAAAGGTGGCACTGCTATACTAAAAAATTTGGTTTAAGGTCTTTTTAAATTCAACTAATACAGTTTCTCAGTATTTAAGGCATTTAAGATATATTTCTACTGAAAACTAAAGTTTATACTTCTATTTCATGTTTGTATGACTCAGTTTCTACAATGATTTTAATTCAATCAAGGTGTTCTTGCTTGTTTCTGGGCTTGAACACCTGAGACCCAGAGGGGCTCGCATTCCAACTTCTTCCCATTAAAATTATTATAATTTTGAAATTATGGGGCTTTCAGGCAAAGATATGGGAAAAGGAATAACAGTTTTTTACTAGTATGTGTATGTATAATATGGCATACCAACAGCAACACCGGCAGCAAGACCAAACAAAACAAAAACCCAGCGCCAGCCTCTCTCGGCCGCACCCTGCGGTGCAGTTCCGGTAAGAGGTTCCTCTACAAACCCCTAGGGGCAGCTGGTCCCAGTGCCCCCCTGGATGGCAGAACGGGCTGTAGCAGGAACCTCGGAGCAGTGGCTGGCATGGCAGAGGTGGGCATACCCGGGGGGACAAACGAAGTGCAGCAGAAACTCTGCAGCCCTAGCAGGAACTGCAGGGAGCCGGGCAGGCATGGGATGTTGGGTTAAAGTGTAGCGAAAAAGCCTTGAGGCAGCGGCAGAAAGCAGCGGGGCTGTGCAGCGGCAGCTGTTTCTGCAAGCAGCCGGGAGAGGCTCCCTCGGAGGGGCTCAGGGTCCCAGGATTTCCCCTGAGGCACCCGAGCAGATGGTGAGGGTACTTTCCAGTGAGGTCAGGTGGTAATAAGGTCCCAGGCCAACAGCTGCTCTTACGAGCAAAGGCTCACCCAGGGCAGAGAAGCAGTTGGAGGTCAAAATCTCCACAATGACAGCAACAGTCCATTTCCCTCCAGCCTAAGAGCGAGAGAGGAGCCGAGCCCAGCCCCTCACCCCCAGACAGAATTTCGTGGTATCTCTTCCCTTCCCAAGGAAAAAACCCCTCAGTTATGAGAGTGCAGCTAACTGCACCCCCTCCCTCTTGGCTACATCTTTTGTCTGTCTTAAGTACCTCTTAGGCAACAGATGGGAGAAAATTCCCTGAAAGAAAAAAATGAAAAAAGAAAAATCCTAACCTAGTCACGTGTAACTCAAAGTAAAGAGCATTTTTAAATATAGCAGATGTAACACAAAGGTCAATGAATTGCAAACACTGCTTCCACTCTTGTTAGCTATTCTACTCCAAGATTATATCTAGTTAGCGCAAATTAAAAAAAAATAAAAAATCAAGACGAAAGCACACACCCAAGCACATTGAAGGTACTGCTTCACACTCTGCTCACAGCATGTTTCACCCTGACTTTAAGAGACCTAGAAGTGCAAAAAGTGCATCTAAATTAATCAAGAAGAAAACAATACTAGTAGTACTGAGGAAGGGGCGGTCAATAGCTAACTCATGTAGGCACAGTCAACTATTAGGAGACAGAACACGTTAGTTCCAACAGCAAATGTTAATTACAAAAACCTAAGAAGCCAAATTCGCCCTAATCTTGTCAAGATAGAGGGGACAAGGATTGCTACAAATGCATATTGTTTTATTGGCTTTTCGAAAATATGAAAATGAATGTCATGTGTATAATGTTAGAAAACTTAGTTGCATGGATATAGTTTCCTGGGTTGTCTGGTTGAAGATAACAACAACAGGCCTCGGACCCTGGAAGGAAGAATCTATTGATCAGGAAGTGGAACACAGGATGACCAGAGGATTTGGTCAGCAGAACTGGACCACAATGGATTATCAAATTTTAAACAGACCTCCAAGAAGGAAATCGTGACAGGATGGGGGGGACTTGAAACCCAAAAGGTACCAAAAAAGGAATGTTTGAATCATGCAAGACACTGCATGAATATTCATGAGGTGGTTGTTTTTAAGAACCTGGCTTTTGAGTAAAGGTGTACCCTGGCATCATGCCAAGCACCCTGCTATACTTACTCTTTGCTTTATTTCTATCTCTTATTGTCCTTTTTATTAAACCCCTTATTAAACCTTTTAAAATTTTACCAACAGAGTGAAGCTTGTTTTTCACAAGGATCATCTCAGAAACCTCTGAATCATTCCTCAAAGGACTATGCATGCCCCAGGGAGAAAGGTGAAAATTGCATTGTGAGGAAGACTATTTATCTTCATCAGAAAGACCCCCAAGGAAGAGGAGAAGCCTTCCTCAGTGCGACCACCAGGACATACAGCACATGTGTGACCCATATGCTAATGATATTAATGACTTCTGAGAAATAATTTGTATAACCATGCCTGTGCCAAAGAATGTGATGAATATTCATAATTTAACCCATAATACTGTGTTGCAGGGAGTACTGGTGTGTGTGTTTGGAGGAGCAATCTCCACACACCTGGCGCCAAATAAAGCAAACACCCACTTCTCTGACTGTGTCTCTGAAGTGTCTCCTGGCCTGGTTTGGGGTGATTTAGTTCATTCTCATCACCTCAAAGCTGCCCAATTTTTAAAATCATGTGATAAATACATATTATAATATTGGCTTTCTGCAAATATTAAAATGGATGCTATATGTATTGTGGAGGCAGATAAGCCTGTCAGACCTCTCCCCTGGAGAGAGGTCCCCTGAGAGAGCGGTGATAAGCATTATTGCATAGCTTCTCTGCAGAGATTCCCTTGGAAGACACAGAACTTTTGGGTACGGTGACTTCCCATAATGCTCTTAAAGCCCTGTGTAGATTCTTTGTAACCCATTGGCTTTTGCCCTTCTGACACCTCCCCATCTTTCCCCATATATACCCCTGTATCAACCCTCGGATCCTTAGGGACCTTTGTCCCTGGTGACCCTTCACAGGGCGCTGGACAATAAAAGCTACCCTTTGTGGACTCACTATACGAGGCTCCCACGTCTCTCTCTCCCTGAGTCTGCCAGGGTTGCTTTGCAAGGCAGAGCTGGAATCACTCACTGAATGACTACGAAGAGCTGAATACCTATGGCCTCAAGCCGTTTTCCTTGCCGAGGTTCCCTGGGTGGCCAGAGGATCGCCAGAAGCCCCTAGAGAGCCGTCCCTTGCAAGACTCCTCTCTAGGAGAGCCAAAGCATCCCGAGTCTGACCAAGAGAGACCCCTCGGCCATCCGCAATGTATAATGTTAAAGTAGCTTTGTTATAAAGATACAGTTTTGTAAGAATAACTAATGCCTTTATTTCGGCTATTAACTGAACTTAGACATAGTAGGGAAATAACTAATACAGTTATGCTTGTGGTAAAATTGAACTGTCTGCTTAGTTGGATAACATCCAGTGAACATATGATGGAGACCACGGCTACTGACATGCCAACTATCAGCAACTACCATCTGCAGATACCGTGAACACAAGCTCCAGCTGGAAGTGATAATAAAAACTAACTAAAACCACAGCCAAGGAATACACATGATCTAAAAAGGCGGACCTGAAGAGGAGCCGTGGTAAACAGTTCCTGGAACATGTAAATTAGTTTGGGGGAAAGTTTATATATGCATAATTGATTATGAATATGCATTAGGCTGATGCAATAGGCTAGGTATGTAAAGGATGTCTCCGCAATAGCAGGTGTGCTCTTGGCTGAGTGCCAGGCACCCAGCACTGTTAATTTTGATCTATTGTCTTTGTCCCCTATTGTCCTTTATTAAACTTTTAAATTTTAACAGGAGAGCGAACCTCGTTTTTCACAATCATGACAAAGGGTACTGTACAATAATGGATCTAGTACCTCTCCTTTCTCTTCCAGCCTCCTCTGTTACCTCCAGTCTGTAACTCCCGGACATTTATCCCCTATTCCTGCTCTTTGCATGCCCCTATGCTGTAAATTCTCATATGTTTGTCTCAGGATACAGTTTGTAAATAGAATAATTGCTCAGGTATGAATCCTAACAGGGTTACTTCACTGTACACTTAGCTGTCACTTTTCCCCATTCTCGAATGAGCATTAAGAATCCCCAGTATCTCTTGTGTCTCTGTTCAGATCAGGTGGATGTGCCTCTTTTAAACACAAGGAATTAAATATGCTGCTATGCAATTACACAAGGCCTGGATCTTTAAACCTGAAGTAACGGTGGTGTAAATTTCTTGTGAAAAATCTGTTACTGAGAAAAGAAATATTTAAGTACAAATCTTCATAAAAACTAAGTTTTCTTCCCTCCCTGCTCTGACTCCTTCCTTTAAGGGTTTTAATTCCCCCTGGAGATTTCATTACATCAGTTCTGGTAATGTGTTCTAGTTCTCTCTGACCTGCACCATCTACTCAGCCTCCCATCTCTGCTGCAGGATGGATCTCTTCCCTTTAAAGACAACCCAGCAATGTCCATTGCTCCAACCAGTGGCAGTCCTTGCACCACCTGGTTTGGGCTCATCTCTTGCCCCTTCCACCTGCCAACAAAAGCCACTGAAATTCCAGGAATAGGAAGATTTTACCAATGCCTAAATGAGCATTCATATATGAATGTCCTTCCTTAGAGAGCATCCTTAGCAGCTAAGACTGAGGTAAGGAACAGGATGTAAAGGCCACACCACGCCAGGGCATGCATTAGCTACCTTCACACCTTCACACCTTGGTGGCTGGTGAAACACTTTTTCTGTTCCAGTGCTTACCTCTTACCCATACGTTTTAGCAGAAGTGCAAAGTTCTACTTTTGCAAACCCCACTGGCCTTCCCCCTGCATTTCCATGCCACTTTTATTTCCCTACTTAGAAGGTGTCAGCTGCAGAAAGGTGCCTGAGGAATCATCACCCAGGCTTCTCATTAGCCGCCTGGCCTTCCTGCCATTCACCTTCCTGCCCACCCAGCTTCCTAGGATATTCCACTATTCCTAGGATAGTGCCTTTGGAGAAATCACGTGAAGTTTGTGTGTGCAGGGCTGTTTGCAAATGTTTTCTGCCCTCACAACTCAACTATGCACAAGTTAAACCAGCCAGGCTTCTGTGAGGAAAAAATACTTCCCTGCTGCACAAAACCTTGTGAGCTGCTGCACAGCTGGTTAAAAAAACCAGCACTGAAGCTCAGCCGGAGGGCCCCCCAGGTCAGCATTTTATTTCTGTATCTCCAAAACCACCCGTGGTGTTTTTAATAACACGTCTTGGTGATAGAACCTCCCTTGCAACTACTCACTGTTGCAGTGCTCCATTTTTGAAGCAAGGAGCTGACAATGTGGCTTTATTTCATCATGGTGCAGGATGTGGCTTTGGGCCATTTACATTAACAGACTAAATGAAAAAGCATGCACAAGATAATTAATCACCACAGACCTTTAATCAGACCACTCAAATTTCAAGGCTAAGTTTGTCAAGTGTTTTTGCCAATAGGCAGAAACATGCAGATAGTCATGTCTTTATCCTGATCATCTTTGGAAGGTACCAAGTGACAAAGTTATCCGAACTGAAGACAGAACAGTTGAACTCAGGACTCTGATGAGCTGGTTCAGCCAGAAACTGACAGGAAGACAGTAAAAGCATGCAGCTGGTCGGACTTAAGTGATGGTGTTATTTTTTTTTACTTTCCCTCTAAATGAATGTGGGATGAGGTATATTGTATTCCCAAGAGCCTGTTGACACTTGGTAGTTGATTATCACCATATTGCTTGTTCAGAAAATTCCGTCTACAAAACCACAGAAGAAGTCACCTGCTGCATTTAACACCTCAAGTCAGCAGCAGCTTCTGATCAGCACAATGCTAAGAATTGAGTGTTGGGGGCTGGGAGGAGTTCAGGCCTCACTCAGTGCTAAGGGCTAGACCCACTTCTGCTATTCTGGTAAACCAAAAAACCCAAACTACAACTGTGGGTTGAAAGGGAAGAAGGAGGGAGGTGATGGACTGCAAAGATCCTGGAGGACCCACCAAGGTGAAACCAAAGAGGATAATTCTATGTACTGGTACTGTTTGCTGCAGTCTTCCTCAGCTCCTCAGAATCACCCTGTCCAGCACTGCCAACCCATGTCCTGCAACTATGGATTTACAAAGCCAGAGGGGAATAAAACCCAGTCTGCTAGAGCATGCAAATTAGGTACAACATTAGCTGTTTTTGACTCATGTTTAAAAAAAAGTTGTTACAACTACACATATTGGTTTTCATGCACAGTCCTCACAAAGCTTCTGAGGCAAAGATTGCTGTTTGCCAGTCCAGGGGTGTTGATTTCATGGGCTGTTTTGTTGCTGAGATACCAGACACTTCAAGCTATACACAAAGGTTTCTCCAGATGCCACAGGACACCAGTGGTCATGAGATAATGTATCAGTCATAGAACAAAATATTGCTTTTAAACATTTCAGTGATCTCAGAATGCCAAAACCAAAAGATGCTGCCAGCTGCCTATTGGAAGGTTCAGCTTGAAGACTTGAACCAAAGGTATCGTTTGAGCAAGCTGGGAACAGAGAGAAAACTTCCATCAAACAAACCAGTCACCTTAAGCCTTTAATCCTTATATGGGAAAAAGGAAAAGTTGAGAAAGACAAAGTTGTTTTTTTCAGTAGCAGTATCTAACAGCTAATGAATGAAATATTACAATACCCCATAAGAGCTTTACTTGTCTGTTCCATTGAAGGGATATTTTAATAGCTTCCACTACTTTTCCATCACATTGCTAAAGAACAAGAGCATGGAACAAATACAGCTGGGAGATCCTAACACCTAGGTTTCACCAGGTACACTACTATATAGCCATTTAACAGCATAGACAGTAAAAAAAACATGCCTAAAGTCACCTAGTGACTAAATTGGTTTTCCTAATGCACCTTTATTTGTGAACATCACTGGCCTGTAGACAATTTTTTTCACTAAGTTATACTGCTCTTTAAAGTCATCAACCAACCTGTGTACTTAGAGATAATAGCACTAGGGACCTGCTCAAACAGGGATGTTATAACAGCACCCAATACCCAGAGAGCAACTACATATCTATGTACAGCTTGTAAGTATGAAGAGATGGGAGGAAGTTTTTACTGTTTTAAGGGGGTGACTAAAGAACACATGGTATGTTGTAGCAATTCTAAAATGACACTAGGCATTTATGTTTTCTCATCCAAGATCAACTCTATGATGCCTAAAAGCAGAAACACAGGCTGTCTTTTACGATGCTTAGGTCAAAATAATTAGAAGAAGAAGGATATGGGGGAGGGGAGTGGAGAGGAATGGGAAAATTGAAGATGTAACTTGGGAAATAAACTGTTCCTTTAAGTAAAAAAAATTCCTTAAGAGAAGCCCAAACCAACAAACCAACCTTATTTTACCAGTTGCATACCAGAATCATTAAATACTTCCTTTTAGCAGAAAACTGCATAAGAGTGTTAAAAGCCTGATATATATTTAACTCTTCCTATTATTCAAAATTATTTCACATGTGCACTGATTTTGTTACTGTACTTTAACCATCACGTACTTGGGAAACACAGCAAGTTAAGCTTTCAAAAGCAGGACACCTACATACACATATAGCAGAAGCAATGAAGGACAGAAAAGATGCTTTCTTGATTTTCTTTTGATATACTTTGGTGATTAAGAAAGGATTTTCGGACTTTTCCTTGTGATATGGAAGCAGGTGTATGAAAAGATAGATCATACATTGATTTATATAATTGATATTCCGTAGTCTGCAAGATGTTCTAGTATATTTGATAAAGAGAGAAGGGCTAATGGCAATACTCAAAGAAGAGTTCTTGTCCTTTTTATAGCTGTTTGAGGATGTAGGAAGATTAGGGTGTCTAATTGTTTGGGATTTTTTAATTAAACTGGTCAATCCCCAGGTATCTTTCCTCTCAGTTGATCACTCCAGTTTATTAATATTCAAAATTTTGGTGAAAAACATACTGAAGGCAATTTTTAAAAAAACACTAATATCATCTCTCTCCCTTTCAAGTGCTGGAAGCAAAATTCCATCAGTTTCATCAGCATTTCCCTTTGATTATTTTCCTCCCTCCTGCTCAGTCATCTTTTAATGAGTTGAAGAAAAGAAGGGAAAGACATTGCCATCTTAAAAGAAAGGCAGAGTCAATGTAGGAAAGTGAAGAGTTTTACTGTAGCACATTACATTTAACAATGAATACTCAGCTTTCATACAGTCTTACTCTCCCTTTCACCACACTGGAAGGAAAAAACTTAAGCAATCTACAAGAACCAGAAACAAAGTGTGGAAAGCCACAGTTTTGGTTCTAAATGCAAAGCAGGAAGTCCTATGTTCTAATCAACCCCTCCCTCCCCCCCTTATTTTGAAGCCAAATAAGAAGTTCTATTTCAAGAAGTCTGATGAGTAACAACAAAAGAAGAACCTTGTTTTCAGTCAGAGTTCACCTTGAGCACAGAAAATTCTCTATGCAGCAATGAGAAGACCATAGTTCACAAACAAAAAATATGTGCATTTTTCAAAACTGAAGGCACCCACAGAAATACCAACAGCCTGCAGAGGACCCTTAACTACTCATTTTGCTTTTTCAAGTTCCTCCTATAGTCTCCTACAGTTTCAAAAGGTACAAACTGAAAAAGAAAACCAAAAAAACAACCCATTCCCATCCCACTGCCCTCCCCCAAAAACTCCCACCCTACTTAAATGTTTCTGACCCCTACCAAAAAAGATTATTTAAGGAAATTTCTTCTGGATTTCAGTGTTGCCCAAGCTTGAACTCAGAACAAATGGAGGCACATTACAAACAGTGAAAAGCACTAACCAAGAGCTCTGTGAAGCAAGTTGTTTAAACATAAAATAACTTCTCAAATATTCAAGAACAAATGGGGTGGGGGGCACGGAAAGGTGTTAAACATTTGTAGTAAAGTGAACTCTAAGCCAAAGACAGAAGAGGTACTACTGCACTGAAGAGTTAAATGTAATATTGCAAGAAGAAATGAAAATAAAAACTTGCCAAAAAACAGAGGTTTGACAGTAAACATTAGATATCTCAGAGGGCTTAACTAGTTTTTTTGTCTTTATGAATACATTTTGATTAAATAGTACTAAATAAACTGTTCCATTACTAAAACATATTTTCAGTAAGCCTTTTACACCTTCCCTTAACTATTCTTTCAAATAAAAAGCAAAGGCAGCACACTGCAAAGAAAAGCACCAAAATAACTACACTTATCAACAAAGTTATCTCAACCTTACCTTTCAGAAGAAAGCTGCGGGGCAGAGAAAGTAAAAAGCTCTTTGAAAAAAATGCTCAGGACATTTTAAGTCCAAGCTTTCATATGTGTTATTTTTTGGATTATAAGAAGTAATAACACAGGTAGCTGAAAACTTGTTGGGCTGGGGTTATTATTTTTTCCGCATCTGTGTTTGTGGTTTGTTTTGTACTGTTTTCTTTTAAACTTCATTTTAAAATGGAAATAGGAGCACTTTGTCTATGTGGGTGTTTTTATGGGTGCATGGTTATTCAACATTCCCAAAAATCTGACTCTGTAGAAGGCATGTAATCCGTGTGCTGGAGAGGGAAAATAGTTCAGTGCAAGTTGTGGCAAGACAAACATAGACTTAAGAGGATTATTCTATTCTATTCTATTCTATTCTATTCTATTCTATTCTATTCTATTCTATTCTATTCTATTCTATTCTACTCTATTCTACAAGTCTTTCAGTAACTGAAGATTATTAATACAATCCTTAGCCACAATGGTTTGTTTATTTTGCTGTCCTTTAGACTAGTTCTTTTTTATAAGTAAAAAAGAAGCTGATGGTAATGTAGTAATTGCTGAGGCCATAGTAGAAGTGTGATATAAATAATTAGAGGGGAAAGTTTGAGGAAGCATGACACATTTAGGTCTGCTCTTCTGTTTTTTCCCTTTTGTTTAGTAGTTCCTTGCACAAAGCTGGGTCTCTCTTCTTTGTCCCACTATTCAGGATCTGTGCCTCTTCCATGCCTTCTGAGTTACTAGGCTGGCGTCATCATCTCTGATAGATGTGTAGGTGCTTTCTAATACTGAATTCCCTTGGACAAAATCTCACTGCTGCCAAGAAGCAGAGGCACCTACAAACCCTCAAAAGGTGTCTTCTGAAGCACTACCTGTGAGATTACAGACTGCATCAATATAGGATGGTACAAACATAAGAGCTCTTCCATAAATACACTGACTAGCATCCTCTGCCTGAGAAAACACCATTCATAGGTGGACAGCCATACCCTGGACTGGGCACAAGTTAAAACAATAAGGTCATAGACTGGTAAAACATTTTAGTTTTATTAAGAAGCAGCAGTCACGTCCCTCCTTTGGTAAGCTGGACAAGTTTCTGTTTGGTTGTGTGGAGTGGTTTTTTTCTATTTTCCTGTGTCCCTGGGTGGTTTTGGGTTAGTGAGCTTTGAAAGCAAAAATCAGCAGGAACAAGCAGCAATTATCAAGAAAACAGGCTGAGCAAACAGTGGGTCTTTTTACCATCATTCTTCCTTCCACAGAATGACACATCAGATTTCAGTGACCCCATCAGCTTGCATGAGAGACAGGAAATGCCTGCGAGCAGCTGATTTCTGCTGGCCAATTTAAGTGGACGTGATGATGCAGTGTCTCAGTGTGCTACTCCTGCAAGGCTGTTTTTTCTTTGGGA
>VZTN01013693.1:1630-36639 GCA_013400515.1 Erpornis zantholeuca | reverse complement strand
GGGATAAGTAATGCAAGACAACAGGGCTTCAGACTCATTAGTTCAGCTACAGGTATAATTAAGCACAACTGGAGAGAAGTTTTAGCTCTGCCTTTATTTTAAGATGGACAAAATCCCAATAAGAATTCTTAAGGATCAGGTACCTTATTGGATCTATGAACAGAGTTTTAAAGGTTTTGAAGTTTACTTGCACTCAAACATCAGTCAGTACCAGGAACAGTCTACATGCAGAATCTGACATTAACCTGATTTTCAACTCCTCCTTAGAGTTTAAGACTTAGAAGTCTGTTTGATAAATGGTCAAACAAAAATGCAAGGATTAATCAGGTGAACTGACCCTATCAAATAAAAACATTTATTTCAGTTACAAGTACAAGGTTTCTCTTATATTACTAAGGCACAGAATCAAAGACTGAGTATGTTGTTGGAGGTTAAAAAAGGAAAACCTAATCAAAACCACTTCATTCAATAGTTCAAATAACCAACACATGCATCATTTCCCCTCTCCTGCAAGATTCTTAATTCAAATAGAGTACAGTACCTGACAACCCAACATCTGCTTTGTAGGCCTAAATAAACAGAAAAAAATGTCCCAGGGCAGATTCTTGTGGAGAAATTTAGCAAGGCTTAAAATTGGATAATACAGTTTGAAGTGGGATTGCTTTGTGTTTGAAATACTGTGGGAAGAGACTTTTCCTCATACTGCTGTCATGGAGTTGTACTTGATTCCACATGGTGTTTCCATAGTTGTCTGCATTCTTCCCTCTCTTAATGCTGACAGATTATAAAGGAGTAGATCAGGTTTCCAAGTGAGTTGACTTTTTTCCTTAAATCTATGGCATTATTTGTATATGTGGACAAGCAGCAACAAGATCTGGTAAAGAAGAAAGTGTAAAATTTGTCTGGAGAAGACTGAAATACATGAAAATCCTGAAACACATCGCAGGCTGAAGAGGGTGATTAATTGGGGTCCTCTCTGTCAGTGACATGACCTGGTCCCCTGTTAATGGTGAGAATTCCCACTATCAGCTGTGGTAACAGGTACAACCTTCTCAAGGTAGACTGATTACTCTAAGCAACACACACTAATATGGCATGTTCTATGTTATAATTTAGTAAAATATTACCACAACACAAGTGGAAAAATGTTAGTTTGTTAGTACTCACTATAGAATTGAAACTTCCAACCAGTCATCACCCCCAACACACAACCCATTTGGGATGATACTGCTTTCTCTTGGTGAAATGCCAAATTCTGTTTTGAGTAACTAATCTAATTTGACAATCTTCTTATTGGAAGATCATCTTCATTTACCAGTCCTAGCAACTGACTGGATTGCTTTGATCCACTCTGTACGCTCTGTGGATGAGGCTGCTTGCAAGTAATAGTGGATTTCATTTGCTGTGATGATTTCAAAGAGGATGTTGTCAACATCATACTTCTTGGCTACAGGGAAAAAATAAGAAAGTCAGCTAAGAGAGAAAAAAGTCTTGTACTTTTAATATTTCCTCCTTTACACACTGTAAGGGGAATCTCGTTTCTTTCTACAGCTGAGTCAGATCAGGTCTTCACAGAGGCTGGGTCCAAGAGATTGGTCTCTCTCTCTCAGAGAAACCACTCATGAATTCTGCACATTTCACCTTTAGGAGTCTCTGGTTAGTTGGTCTCAAATCATGGAAGAATCTGCAATCCTGCAGACAGATCATATTCCCCAAACCCTCCCGTGCCTTGCCAGCTACAAAAACAAGATGTTTGAGTTCATGTCACATCCATCTCTTTCTTTTCTGAGATGCCAGCAAACTTTCTTGCTGGATATGATAGCTAGCCTCTCCTATGGAGAGGAGAATGCATGATATGAATATTTCTTGGCCCTTGCAGCAACACCATTTCTGTTCCCACTACTTGTAGCTTTGTGAGGGAAGAGAATGTGGACAGTAAAAATCTGTTGGCATAACCATTTTTAACATAAAGCTTCCATCCCAGATTCATTAACTAAAGAGATCAAACTTGGCTTAGTTTGCCTAAAGGCCAGTTATCCTAACACAGGGTTTGTGTTATCCTTTTGGCCAGCCTTCCCTAAAGTACTGACAATACACAAGATTCCTTGTTGCTACCTTTACAACTGTACCCTTCCCCTGTAATTCAAACAGCAAGAGAGAGACCAGTTACTAGAATTACTGAATCATTGTACATAGATTTCTTTGCAATACAGAACACTTGTGATTCCAGGCAGATTGAAAGGGGGCTTTTGTACCAAAAACTTATTTGAGAGCTCATTCAATATGGGTCCTTACTGTCTGGCATATCTTCCACTGCTGTCACCACGCAGCCTCTCAAGTGAATTGCTCCCAGTGGTTCTTCTCCCTGGGGAGGACATGAAATCAAAATGAAATGCAACACTACTGAGACTGTTTGCCTGTTAATATATGGCTACACTTCCAGAATGGAAACAAAACCATTTGATTACTTAGTATGTCTCACCTGAGAGAATAGGGGATCTTCAGTTTGTGTGTGACATGAAGGGTTGGGGGTGTGGTAAAGGGTTACAAATAAATAGGGAATCTCTTGTGATGTAGAATTCAGGATCTGCAGAGTATTTAGCATGGGAATGGGCCCATTAGAATTACACAAGAAATAGGAAGCTGTGTCTCAGCCTGGCATGGCAAATACCTCAAATATAAACTGCAATATTACTGTGTTGTGTTTATTTGCACTTAGGATCTAATTTGTTTTGATCAAGGGAGAGTATACATGAATTCTAATTAAACACAGATAAGAGGTGAAAATGCAGTTCAGTGTTACTTGTTCTCAGGTCTGGGTGTCCCTTGCCACCCTGACTTGACAGTCCCAGAAACCATCCTTCACTCTGCTTTTCAGCAGGATGGCTAAGTCATGCAAGAACAAACAGTCCCACTGTCCTGCCTTATCTTCCCTGTCACATTCCAATGCAAATACTCCATTCAGGTACTTCCACAAGGCATTTGATTCAAAACAAACAGGGAAATAAAGAGAATAATTCTTACTCCAGCAGGATCATAATAGTGAAGATATGCAGGATCATCTCTCAGAATGAACTTTCTCACTTTCCAGTTCTTCCTCCGATGTCCCTAGGGAAATTCAAAAACAGGAATGTCATGGAACTGCTTTGCCTTCATGGAAATCTTACCCACATATGAGAGGACAGGCAAATACAAAAGGGAAAAAAACTGAATATTCAGGAGAGGAAATACTCAGTGGAGCAGGACTTGTCTACATTCCAATCTTTTGCACAACAACAGGACTATTAAACTGTTTTTTCTTTTTCTTTTTTTTTCTTTTTTTTTTTTGTGCAAAGCAGAAGAGCTTCAACGTGGGAGATTCCCCTATACAGTCTAGTAGTTATGACATTCATGTGAGATCTGTGAGAACTGGGTTTAACTGCTTGCCAGAAAACATGGCTGCAAAGTGCCTTGAAGGAAGGTACCTTGAATTATTGGCAAGGAGGAGCTGAAAATCCTTCTGTCCCTGCAAAGATAACAACAACAACAACAAAAAAGCTTATCTAGCTTAAACATCCTGGAGGGCTCCTGGCTGAGAAACTCAGGCATAAATATGGATGTAGGTGCCTCATGGCCCATTTTCGTGACTGAAAAGGATGGGTGTGGAAAGTTTAGACCTGCTGAAAGCATCTTCAGCAGGAGCAGTGACCCTTCCAAGCAATGACCTACAACTCATGGAGGGTGACCAAGTGCAGACTACCACTGGTGGAAGATAGTCATGAATCACTTCCTCTGGCATTTCAAAACACAAGTTTCTCAATTAGCTACTGTTTGCACAGAAGCTCTTACTAACTAGGTTGATATGAATGTGATGGGGTAAAAGAGCAGCAAGGCATGGGTCTAATTTCTTCCGTTGCTTTTGAGTAAACTGATTAAACAAGAGAAATACATGTGAGCACCACCAAAAAGTTCTTAGGCCCTCAAGGACTATTTTAACAGTGTAGGTTCAGACTCAATATTAGGAAACATTTCCTTAGAGACAGGGTGGTCAAACACTGCAACAGGCTACCTAGAGAGGTGGTCAGTGCCCCATGTCTGTCAATGCGTAAGAAGCATTTGGACAACAAAACCCTTAACAATGTGCTTTAACCTTTGGTCAGCCCTGAAGTGGTCAGGCAGTTGGACCAGAGGATCATTGCAGGGCCCTTCCACCTGATCCATTTTATTCATTGAAGAATCCGGATTTTGCCTTCAGTTCACTAATAGGAGCTTGCAACAGCCTTGGAAACATGACAGTCACATTCACTTAACATTTTGTTGGAAAAGAAGGTATCCAGTTATCTTCTGTCTTACACATAGACATTAGTCACTGAAACAAATCCTTTGTTCAGGCACACTGAAAAGGTCTATGAAAACTGGCAGCTGAATCCAGTTATGTGTCCAGAGGGACACAGGTGTGGCAGCCTTTTTATCTGAGTTCAGTTTTGCATTGTAGCAATGACTTGTCACATCTTCTGTGTTAGGACTCTCCTAATTAAAGCTATCAACTGTTTTATTTTGTGGTAAGAGCCATAAACCTTGTGATATTTGTCCAGAGTCCTGCTGCCATGCTGCAGCAAGTGTTTCTTATGCAAAGGCAAGAGGGACAGAGATGAAACCTGCCAAGTGTGGAGATACCTTATGATAGTTTCTCTCTTACTTAAAGTTTTTAAATGCAAAATAATAATTTTGCACCCATGTAATAATCATCCTAGTGAGGGAATGGAACATGGGAAATACTGACCTGTTTCAGCAAACATCCTTGTTTGACAATTGTGCCTCTGAATTCTTCTTTTAGGACCACATCATCATCACTGGAATATCCCTCACAGAAAAATCCACTATCTGGCTGCAAGACCACAAGAGAAATGTTGCAGAAGTTACACAGCTGCTGCATGCTTATGTACATGGACCAATCTGGCTTCTTTTGGCTTCCCTTCACCCTGTTTTTTACCACCCCAAAGAAAATATCATTATTGTTGTTTTGGTGGTGGTGGTGGTTATTGTTATTGTTAAATAATCTAACTTTTCACTGGAAAAGTCTCCCAGTGAAGTTGAGGAGCTCTCCAAATCACCATGGAGACATTTCAGTGTGAGGTGGGACGATACTTCTATGATACCAGGTCAGACATTGAATTGCTGTGGCTTCCTCACACCACACTGGTATTGAATGAAACTAGAAAAAATCCAAAAGCAAGCAGGGTACTCATGGGCTGTTACAAGAAGCATCCCAGGAGGCCACAAGGCTGCCTTTATCAGCAGTGTCTCTGCTGCACAGGTAGAGTCTGCTGAGGACAAACACATTTAGGAAAACAAGTGAGTAGTGGGAGAGTAATTTTGCTGAAGCCAAGTGGTTCTATGTGGTAAATATAGACAGAATTGTAACACCAATTTACTCATATGGTTTTCACTTCATAGAAAGTGTACTGCTTTGTTAGTGTAAGTCCCTAACCGAAATATTTTTCAAACAGTATTTGACTGTGATATTTCAAGTTCTTCAAATCGGTCCACAGAATATGAAGTAATAAATGGGAAAGGCTGGGTATGACACCCAGGGCAGGTTACTGAGGGCTATTAAAAACTTTTACTTCTTTGCTCACAGGCAAGCTGTTTGTGTGCACACTCACACTGAGTCAGATTTGATGGCTCTGCACAAAAATGGGTTTGTAGCTTCTGCCATTCTGTGAAGTCCTGTGATAATGAATTTCTTTCTTCCCTTCCACTGAATCATCACGGAAAGAGTTAAATTCTGGTCACCAATGCAATTACCAGGAACAAAGTCTAAGTTAAAAAGAACCTAGCTTGGTCTCAGCACTCAACTCACACTTAGAAGGGTGCCAGAAAGAAAACCTGTCCTGGTTACAACTATTAAAGTGAGTATCACAGGAAAGAGACAATTAAGATAGATTTCACCATTTCTGTACAATCTTTCCTCCAGGATTTAAGAAGCCCAACAAGAAGCATGAGAAAAGCAGAAGGCTGAGTAAGTCTGAGACAATAAAAAAACAGAATACAATGCTCACAAAGTAATAGTAGGCATCACTGAGATCTAAGAAGGGAGTGTCTGACAGTCCCTCAGCAGCAGCCTTGGATGTATCCCCAGCAGGCTGTAGGTAGCCTTCACTCAAGAGGGAAGAGGCAAGCAGGAGACCCTCTTTACGATTTCGGATGCAGCTGCTGGACACCAGCCAGTCAATCACACAGGTGCCTGGTTACAAAGGAACAAAATATCAGCCACAAGCCAAGACAGACATGAAGAAGACCAAGAGTACACTGGAAACAAGCCTACTCCATGTATTCATCAATCTCCTGAAAAATGTTCTTAGCAACAACATGGGGAGCTAATCTGGGAAGGTTCCTGGTCATCCAGTGAGGCACAGTCTTTCCAACTGATGGCAGGGGCCAGGACAACTCTAAAACACCATTCCTGAGGGAGAAGACAGCTGGGAGGAGATGCAGGGCTGAGCTGGGAAACCTCAAAGATGGACGGGGAATGTATGAAGGACAGCCAAGCCTGGAAAAGGCATCCTTCCAGGCTGCTATGCTGCTAACATAATGCTGTTGGAAACCAGGGTGACTTTCACAGAATCACAGAATTATTAAGATTGAAAAAGACCTCCAAGATCAACAGTTCAACCATTAACCCAACAGTGCCATGTCCACCACTAAACAATGTCCTCAAGTGCTACATCTATGTGTTTTTGAGCACAAATGCAGCTTTGACTTGGAGAGAAACAAGAATTACAATGTGACACCATTCAGTGATGAAAAATTCAGAATGGAATAATTCTTCTGTACTTAGGTGTTCCACACAACAATCTACTCAAAAGATTACTTCCATCTTTCTGACACTGGTTAAATTTTGTCCTTCTCCTTTGTTTATCATGGCCACAACTGAACACTTTTTCAAGGTACATCCTTTGAGCATCTCCCAGATTAGTCAAGAAAACTTCTGGTTTTCTTCTCAAACTTCTCTGTGCTCTACAAAACTTAGAGCTGTTTCATCTCTTTAGTTTTTCAACTCTCTTCTCCCTTTATTGTATAGAATAGAGGGACAGGAGCTCCTTACCTGTAAAGCAGTGATTGAACACTCTTTTATCTTTTTCCAGCTTCAACTCCTTTATTCCCTTTTCAGGATCTTTCATTGAGACGTACAAAGCACTGTGCATAAAAAGAACCGCAGACTGTTAGCAAATAAAAAGGTTTAGACAGTTTATACAATAATGTCATTGTCATTCATGGGGGCTTCATTTTTTGTTGGCACATGGCTCTCTCCAGAGCTGTAACATGGCTTATTTTCATCTCCTGCATCTCCTGAAAAATTCAAGTTGCAAAGCCTGGAGGTCTCACTACATTACCATGACAGCTGTGGGAACAGAGGGTGGAGTGCACAAAGGTCTCACCACATCTCCCTATTTTGAGGATGCAATGACTTGTGGTGACTACAGTGTGAAGAGAGGAACACCCACTGCTGAGGCACCTTCACAGGGCCCCACAGCCCCAGTAGCAGGGTTCACTGCTGTGCTCTGCGTTCAGCCAAAGGTCCTGGGCTGAGCAGAAAACCTGTCCCTGTCCCAAAGCCTGTATGCTCTCAGACAGTCTTGGCCCTGTGCGGTTTTGCTGTGTTATAAGGAACACTTCAGACTCATTTGTATCTTGGTATTTACAGCTCAGAGCCAGAAGTTAAGTAATCCTTGATTTTTAAAAGTAGTAACGGATTGCTTTCCTTTATCTCTTCTTCTCCCTTTGCCAGTTTCATGTTCTCTGGGAGTTACCACACTCCCCTCATCATCCAAAAATTAGGTTAACATCAGCATTTCTCTGGAGAGCAAACAAAAGGTCTAAAATATTTTTGTGATAAATGATTTATTGTATAAATCTTCCAGGCTTCTCCTGGAAGAATCACACTTAGGCTGGGATATCCTCTCAGAAATCTCCTTATCAGCAAAAAACCTTTGATAAACAATCATGTTTTGTTAAATGATAATACATTAAAAATGAGCTTTCCAATTCTGATTGCTAGCTCATTTCTGACACATTGTACAAACTGAAATTTTTAGTCGTGCAGAAAGGGCTGTGAGAGAATCCATGGAGAGACAGGCTCATTGCTCTTCCTGACCAAGGTTACATGTCTGGCACACTGACTGCAGATGGAAGTAAATGGGGGAGCAGAGCTATGAGAACAAACCTCAGATTGATTGTTTCAGGCAATCTGATAGACTTTCTTGTGGATTTTCTGGAAAACCTTTGGCCTCCATCTATGTGATGAATTGCTTTCTTGATATCCCGCACCCAGGCATCTCTTTCCTCCAGGTAGGCAGCTTGAAAAAAATGATCCTGCTGCTTGGCCACAGTGAGCTTGAAGACAAACTGGAATGATAATTTATGGGAGTTTTTTTTAAAGTTACTTTGGTGTAGCCAGTTGGGCACAATTAAGTTAGTACCACCACAACATAGAGCCTACCTATGCCTAAGGACTGTGGAAAATGCCTTAGAGACACAGTTAAATTATAGAAACTCTGAAGAAAACCATGAACAAGCACTGCACATAACTGAATCCTTTTGTTACTTCACTATGAGTGATCCTAACATTGTCAGCACATCCAAGCTGTGTGGCACCCGTATAGCTGCTGATTCTCACTCTTGCTGGGATGTTCAACACAACTGAAAGGCTGAAGGACCCAGCCCCTGCAGGCTTACAATGGATGTAAGTTTGTTTAATGTTTAGAGACACGTGAACAGTCTGAAGGAGGAAAAATACCCCACATCATATTCAGCTACTGACTCACAAGGGGAAAAAGAGTCATACACTGGGAAGTATCTGAGTACATTTGTAGCATAGTAAACCTTTAACAGCTTAGTAGGGAGATGATAGATCCAACCCTTGGCTACACCTTAGGATCACCTATCTAAACACACTAGCAACAATAAAAAGACTGAATTTCCCAAAAATGAGAATAAATCATCTAGAGGTAGTTGTAAATCAAAAAAAATGACACCAACCTGAAAAAAACGAAACCAAAACAAAAATACAAACCCGCAAACCACCCATCGAAGTTCACACTGTTTGAACTAATTTCCATCCAGTGATCTTCTGGATGGAAAATCTGGGTCTAATTACTCAGGTTTCCACTTCCTCTAAAATACAGCTTCCCATGAGTGAAACTAATTTGTTCTGTAGTTGTGTTATAATAAATATCACAGGTTCTGACTCAGCAGGTGTCTAAAAACACCAAGCTAAGCTACAAGCCAACAGCACGACTTGATGAGGGCAAGGAAAGCAAAGGCTACTGTCAAAGAGCACCAAATTTACATCAGTGAAATCAACACATTGAATGAGTCTGCTGAAGCCCACATTTGTAAATGATACATTTCTAAGCATCCCTGACAAGCATCTTTCAAACTATGGCCAACCATGGAAAAATTCTGACACCCTGAAATTGTGCAGAAGTCAAGTGAATTTCACAGAAGATAGATTTCAAACTTACAAAGCAATGAGTCCTCAAAAATCCATCTCAGTCAGAAAAGTAACTATTTCTTATCTGATCCTGTTAATATTTCCAACAATACTCACTTTTTATGCGGGAAAGACCTACATACTGAAAATCAATGTACAGTGCATGAGAAAAGCAAACAGACAGATCTCTCCAAATCCCAATATTCAAGAGTCAAGCTAACACTCCAGATTAACAGAATTAAATACCAAAGCATTGATGATATTTATTACCAAAGGAAAAAATTATCTTTCCCAAAGAGCTGAGAAGCAAAATACAGTAAAGAAGAGTTTCCATTTTCAGCACATGGAGGAGACTGGCAAAGCCCTTTCTTTTTAGCATTTACAAAGTTGGGCTAGTAAGCTAGACTTCCAGGCTTCCTCTGAAATTGGTAAAGAGGTTGAGTCTCCAGTCCTAGATGCGACCAAGCCTTCCTCTGATGATGTTTATCTGTTTGTGTTTTTGAGAAAATTAGACCATTAGACTAAACTAAATACCAACATTTTAGATAGTTTAAATTGGGAGAGATGAATACAACTATGAGCAACCAAACATGATAATGCTATCCACCAGAAAACCATGGGGAAAATGGAAAAAGTTGAAGAATATCAGAAGTTATGTTATATTAATTAATGAGCAAACATCAAATCAAGGACAGTGAACAGTAGTGAATACATTTTGAAATATAATCTCAAAATATGCAGTTGCAGCCCCCTCTGAACAGCCTGCACCTCTGCTTAACAAATCCAAGATTGCTTCCTTTCCTCTCAGCACCTGCATTTTGCAATTGATGTAGTAAACAAAGCATGTTGGTGATGTGCTCTGAACTTTCAAACGAGGTCCTGGTGCAGATTCACAAGCTAATTCAAAAATTAAACCAGTGAAATATAGAAGTTTGTTCGTGGCCCAATAGTCCCTGCTACAAACTGCAGAGGCATTGAATTCAGCAGTACAGTAAAGCTGTAAAATGTAAGATGCAAAAATGAAGATACTACATTTTCAGGGAATACATGTAGAAACTTAGGTTTAATCATATTGGGCAGTAACAACTTGTAAGAACAATCCTGGTGATGGCTCTGCTCATATGAATGAGCACGTTGAATTTTTGACCGAACAATGCAAATTTTAAGAGAAAGTCAATCTCCAGGGCTACTGGTCTATGGACTTTCAGAACAATCTCAGCACCTCAATATGGAGGATATGCTCTAATGCCTGCTGAAGTAATTTGGATTGTTTCCTGTTGCATGAAGGCCTTGTTGCCTTTGTAAAATCATGGCTCAGGCCTGTTAGTTTGGTTAAGTAGAAAAGGACTGTGGGAAAGAGACACAGCTAAATTAGGGGTACAAAAACATGTTGTATAACCATCGCATGTTCACATTGTGGTATATGGTGGTTGGTTGAATTACGTTTGTTATGCTTTAAAACTGTGTAAACAGATAACTGGCTAACTGCTTTAAAAGGCTAGGTTTTTGCAATAAAGGGCTCACCTTTTCACCTGCCTGGGGAATCTGCATTGCTTCATATCGCAACAGTTTCCACTGACTTCAGCAAACCCTGCAGCAAATCTCACTTATGAAAATCTATTTTGGGTGCCTCAATCCCTGGGTCTGCGATCCTTTCTTTTGTCTTTACTATCCTTCAGAAAAGACCCCAGGAACTAAAATGAAACATAATGTAAAGCTCATTATGTAAACACCTAATGTAAAATGAAGCATAACATAAAACTCAGTGCATCCAAAGGAATGATCCTCAAAGACTATCACCCTTCCATACAGATACAATGCACCTTCTGGAGACCAGTACATCCCAAAAGAACCCTTTGGGTGGGTGAGGATCTCTCTCACTCTACCTTTGACAAACATCAGATACTTCAGACCTCTCTGCCTACTTTGTTGAATGTGCCTATGCTGGTGAATTAATTTTTCCTTTCTTGTAAATATGTTACTGACCTTTCCAAGCAACTACTATGGACCAATATTGATGGAAGTGCCTTTCTGGAAGTTAAAGGAAAAAACCAAAATCCAATACAAAACTGTTTGGAAAGGAATGCTTTGTGAGAAAAACTTAATTTCTACCATTCTAATGTCAGTCTGTGATACTCGAACATTGTACCCTTCATACCTCATGTATAGAGTAAGCAGTGCCATGCTGAGGCTTGTTAATAAGATAATCAGAACAGCAATCTTTGTTCTCTGCCCCATCCTTTTTCTACACTCTCAAAGACAGCTTGTAAGTTAACAGCCCCTTTCTCTTAACAGTTGTAAGTCTAAAACGACTTAGTAAGAGTCAAGGTGGGTTTTTTCATATAAATACAGGTTCTGCAACAACAACAACAACAGTGACAAAGAAATAAAGAAGTAGAAGAAAGAAAAGAAGTAAAAAGCAAAGCCAGCAGGTCCAAATCTGACACAAGGGACCCTGATTCACGTACCACAAAACCTAAGGACAGGTTTAATTATCCTTACTTTACTCACACGAAAAAGTAAAGTTCACTGTCTCAGCAGTCTCTCACACTTTCTATTTTTCTAATGCTCTCACAGAGCATTATAAAGATAGAAGTCTATCTCTGGTCAGTTTCTGTGGTAAATTTCTTCGAACTGTAGTGGGATAATGTTCCAGATTCTGGGGACCCCTTGTCAGAGGAATTCCTGGGGATGTAATGCCTATTTGATTAAATTGCGTTGACAAAATAATAAATTACTAATTATATAATTCTTTGCTCATATTAGAAATCCTATTTTACCAACAATTATTTTTCAGGAACCCTGTAACAAAACATGTGTGAAACAGCATTTATCTCCTTCCTGTCCGAGCAAGCCAATTGTTGTTCCTTGGCAATAAATAAATGCTTCCCCTGCTCACAAAGTATTTTTTATTCACAGCTTTATTCTGTGGCAATTAGATTTTTATTTAATACAGTTGTTGCTGTTCAGCTGCAAAATGTCTTCACACCAGTAAAATTTAGTTCTGCTCTCTGAGAGACTCAGAAATTTAATAAAAACCAGCCAAACAAGCATCCCCAATGCTTTCTGAATTAGTCCTCTTGAAGTGTCCTGAATTTAAATAGTACACAATTCCAAGCCTGCTTGTGACTTCCTAAGGCAAATTAAAATCTCTACTAGGATGAGAGATTTGCAACCACCAGCATTTTGCCCTTTCAGTGCTTCCAAAACTTTAAGTATTCTGTCAATTGTTTTTATAAAAAAAAAGTACTCACCATTCTTTTGCCAAAATCTTGGCACGGGCTGTGAATAGAGCTTCCTTTTAGTGGGATCATCCCTTTGGGACTGTTATCAGCCTTCCGCTTGTAGAATTCAATTCCGTCTTCTAAGAGCACAACCCACATTGGCTTCCAGGTATTAAACATGCTGCCCTGCATCAATAAATCACATATTATGTTCAATGAATCACGCTTCATGTGATATCCAAGGAAGATATCACCTTCCAGGGAATGTCTGACTGATGCTAAA
The DNA here is from genome assembly GCA_013400515.1 of Erpornis zantholeuca. Taxonomy (NCBI): domain Eukaryota; kingdom Metazoa; phylum Chordata; class Aves; order Passeriformes; family Timaliidae; genus Erpornis; species Erpornis zantholeuca. Next base: position 23,657 of record VZTN01013693.1, on the reverse strand, counting down.
ATACGTTTGTGTATCAAGGGGAACATACCACAGCCACACCCATCTTACTATGCAGTTAAACACTGTTATTTTTCTGACCACCATTTATTTTCCCTTGTAGTTCCTCTGCCAATGGAAGCCACTCTGGATTCAAATACAAGTAAAGGCTTTATCCTATGTGTTGTACCACAAAAGACTCCAGAGCAGAGGTTGCTGTGGGGCAGCAACCATCTTCCCAAAGAATGGATTGTGCCTGTGGCCCCAAACACTGTCTCCAGGCCAAGGAGATGTGACCTCCTTAATCTCACTATTCTTCCTTGATGTTTAACTCAATAATTAAGTGCAACTGAGTAGGCTATGGACATTTCCTGTTACCTCTTTGCCGATCTTTCACAGTATATTTCCCTACATCTTCCCAACCTTGTCAGAATTAGTCTTCTCTTCCATTCAGTCCAAAACTACCCACTTACCTTCTTAACCAAGTAGCCCTCCCTTATGCGCATTGGTTCTCGCTCCATGGCTTGGACAATCCTGCTCTCGGGTCTATCAGCGCTGGCTCTTGAGTTCCTCTGGCAGCAAAGTCTGTGGGATGGTGTTTTTACAGTACAGCTGTGTCATTTCGCAAGTTCCTCTGAATGCTAATTGTAAGCCCATTTCCTCTTAAAGAGTGAGAGATAGGGAAATGCAGAAACACATGTGTATTTATAGTCTGCCTCTGACAGCACAGGCAACAGCCTGTCAAAACACTCCATCATATCAAATACAGCCAGCCTTGATGACAGAATCCTGGGAAATTAAATTAGCACTTTAGTGCTCAGTCACAAGAAATTGGGCCTGCTCTGCAAATACATGAACTGTAGCAAAACAACAGACAGGGCACTGTGCTCCTGCCTGGTGCATGCCAAGTTATTTCAGAGACAGGTTTCCAATGCATCAGTGCTTTCACTTCACCCTGCCTTCCAAATCTGACTCCCAGCAGGCAACCATGTGGATTCTGGCAGGAAAGTGGAGGACTCACACTTTGTTTATGAGGATGCGCCCTCTGCTGACATAAGAAATTTGTTTATCAGACTTGATCAGGCTTTGGATTTTGGTACTGAGGCCTTCCAAAGACGTCAGCTGTCAAATAGGCACAAATGGATTAGACCAATGCATTACATAAAGCACTGACCTCAAAATGCTTTCTACAAGCATCTTTTACTTGCTGCAGAGCTTGTTTGCCTTTATTTGGGAAAAGAAAAGGCAAACCCATAGCTTTTTAAAAATACCAGAGTCACAGTCCCTCTTCCCCATATTGAAGAAAGTGGGGGTATATGGAAGGCAGTAAGGTATATGCAAGGCAGTGGGGGTGTATGTGTCCTTCCAAGGACAAGACTCCAAGTCACTTTTGCAGCTAAGCTCATTCAGATAAGTGTTGATTGGGCCCAGGATGACTCCATCTGTCACCTCTGCCAATTGTAAAAATCCACAAACAGGGACTTTTTTCACAGACAGAAATTCCTGTTCTCCATTTCACTCTCCAGCCTTTACTCAGAAGTCTGACAAAGTCTGTCAGGGTTAGCAGAGCCCTCAGAGACTTTTTCTAGACATTCTTCACTGATGCCTATTTAGTGGTTCTCCCACAGATGAGACTCCATTCCTTCCTTGGTTATCTGATGCTTCACTATCCCAACTGCTGGATGTTTCTCCTCATTGTCTGAATGGAGATTTTCCTTTCCCAGGCCTTTCTCAACTAGTTGCTGCTTAAATGACATATGCAGTCTTTCTCCAGGCAGAACACCTCTCTGTACCACCTGTTTCAGGTTAAACACTTTGTAGTGCATTCTGTCCAAAGTATAGCTTTATGTGATGATTTCTTCTATCACTAAGTTGTTTGGGGTTTCTAAAACCCAGTACTTTGTTCCTTTGCTCATGCAGATCATGCTGTTGTAAGAATCTTATTGCTATTAAAGGCACTAGTTTCTGATCAAGCCAATCATCCATCAGTTTGCAAATCAAAGACTCCATATATTCTCTGGCTGTGAAGCATACCTGAATTCAACAAACAGATTTTAAAATTATTAGAGACAGAAACTCACACAGATCTAATAAAACTTCATGGTCCTTGGAGCTAAAAGTAAAAATTTACTAAAAAATTTACTAAAAAGGAATAAAAAACCTTGTCTAACATTTACAGTAGAAAAATTTGCCTACCAGGTCTAGGACTTGGAGTGAACTGAAGATGCTCTGGATTCCCAGAGCAGAGATGATCTAACTTGATTTCTGAGTTATATTTCTGTGAAGATTCCCTTCATCCCCCGTAAGTATTAAAAGGATGTTTGATGGACTGAGAAGCTTGTAAAATCCTCCTGTATAATGTCTTTTTTGGTCACTAATTCCTCTTGCTTTAGGAAGGTGCATTGTTGCCTTCCCTTTCATTTCAGTAGCTCCATCTTCAGGGAAAGATACTTTTTTTTTTTTCTCCAAAGACCTGTATCTTAGATAAACCAAAGATACAGGTCACAAACAACAGCAACTCAAATATCTTTCACTGTGTGGCTGGAAGCCAAATTATCCCTTTATTATCTGCCTTGATGACATAGTGCTTCAGAGCTTGGAGCAATAATTAAAGACCAAGAACAGGATCACAGTTATTTTTTCCTTCGGTCTCTACTTTGCTCCCTCACCTCAGGTCTGAGGAAAGGAAGCCATCCCCAGTTGGAAGGCCTTATGGGGAGGAAAGGCAAAAGAACCCACCAGTATTTTCCTCCCTGGAGGCATCCTTTCTCAGGTTTTCCTGCTCACCCACTCGTGCTGACTCAGTGTTTGTGCTGAATCAGGATGACAGGGCCCTGCACAATAAATTGATGATATGAGATGACATGGGATAGGTCCTTTTCAATAGAATATCTATATATTCCTATACTAAAAAGTGGCCTAATGAAAACAGAAAAGGATGCTGACTCCACAATTTCACAAAAGCTCCTTTTTCTCACTTACCTGCATGAAAAACCTTTGGAGATAAAAAATATAAATCTAAACGCAGTGGCTCCAGAATTTACCATTACTACTTATGTTATAGTGTCAAAAGACAAAATAACTTCCATCCAATGTTAGCTGAAGGCAACCACTTTTATAACACTTGCCTATATTTTTTTTATTTCATCTTCAAAGCTCAGCTGGTCCTTTTGCCCTTCCACTGTACAAGTCTGGAACAATCCTTTTCTTTAATGCTGAGGTTTGGTTTCATTTATCACACACCATCCCAGGAAAATCAGCGCTTCATCTTCCCCCAGGCAGAAACGTGCCGATATAGCTGAATCATTCATGTGAGGCAAAATGGTCCTTAAACACACGTGCAAGGGACAGTGTGGACTGTTGATGCAGGTCTTCTTTGTCCAGACATTCCTAAAGAGCAGCACCAGGCATAGGAGAGAGGAAGAGCTGTATTTCTTCTATGTCTCCACAAAGGGGAGGAAGAGCTTTGTCAGAAAGAGAAAGTAACCTGCAGTATGGAAATCTGTCTCTAGTAGGTAAAAGGTGCATGATGTTGGATGAGCAGAATTTGTCACAATATCACAATCTGCAGCAGAGCTGAACATCTTAGCTCAGTTTACTGTTCTTGTACAGGAGAATTTGCTGCTGTATTTCTTCAGAAAATTCTGCTTTATTTCTGCTACTTCAGAATAGGGGCTCCTGCAACCTTTAAAAAAAAAAAAGTGAACCACATTTATCTGAGCAAGAGATCTACCTGAGAGACTAAGAAGTGTTTATACCAAAAATTGGAACTGTATAGCAGCTGCAAAGAAGGCAAGATTCTCAGCTACACCAGCGTCATTGCTCCACAAGCCCTTTCAGAGATGGTTCTAACATGTTTGCTGCACTGTAAATGCCATAAGCCCATCTCATTTGCAACAAAACACATGACCTCTCTATAAATACATGTCACTACAGTGAATCAGGGTGCATTTCCAGGGGAAATTATAACAAATGTTATGTGTTCAAAATGATTGTCTGTATGGGAAAAATTATACACACAGGTGATTTTCAAACAAGATAAAGACCGTCCAGCTGATATTTCAGTAAAAACATTTCCTACTTGTGCACAGAGGCAGAGGGCTCAAAAGAATGAAAGTATTAAATTGAGAGCTGGCATGTGCAAATCTTAGCACAATTCCCTCCATACAGAATTACACATATGGCTATTTTTAGTGCATGAGAGATTGTGGCTTTGCATGCTCTTCCTGAAAAGAAACCCCCAAACCACAACATTTCCCAATTTAGCACTGTGTTAGGAAATTAATCAAAGAGGGGCAATCATAAAAAGGTTAATACAGGTTATTACATGTCACCTTAGAATCTAAATGCTGTGGTTTGGCCATCTTCAATGAACCATCTTGTTCTGCCTCAAGGTACATTTTACATATTTAATGATTATTGAGCTTTGCAACAGGATTAGTGCATTAGTGAGAAGGCCTGCATAAATGTTAATACTCGAAAGCTTATGCAGATGACATGTTATCATGCCTAGAGAGATCATATTGAGTAGATGCTATAAAGAGACCTAACACATTTTTCCACTATGTTTTCTAGATAGTTTAGACCAGCATAAAGCATAGGTCATGGTTTATCTGCATGTTATCTCTTAGATTTCACTAAGAGGAAACACTTGGAACACATCCACCCTCACCTCTTCCCCTACACTAGTTTCCCATCAGTGATACATGCAGGTTATGTTGGTTCAACAGGGAAGGTCTATGCATAACAAAGAGGTCTTGGAGAATGTAGCTTGTATATAGCTCACATGGCTTGTAGGATGTTTGAGACTTTCATAGTCTTAGGAAGAAAAAGAGGGATAGAAATGCTGGCTACAACTCACTCATCCTCCCTTAGAAAGCACTGAGGCATTTGCCAGGGCATAGGTGAGTGCTCTAATCTTCCTACCCCAAGGGAAGGGAATTTGCTTAATGTACCTTGCTGACTCCACACAATAGACTGGGAAGCCTCAGCTGCTAAGGGAACGAAAAGCAGATTTGGAGGACTGAAGAAAACCAGACTAAAACACACACACACAAAACCAAACAACTCCCCCCAAAACAAAAAAACAAAAAAGCAGAAAAACGGTTTTGCAGTTTACAAAGACATTAAATATTGTAGCCCCACCCCTCAAATGTAGGTGTAGAGAATGGAGGAATTGACACAACTTTATCTTTTTGTTCCCAGAAGTAAATTGCTGGTGTGGCTTAGGAGAAATACGACTTTCTTCTAAGTCTATGATGATTTATTTAGCTTAAAATCTTGTAAATGTCAGCAGGTTTACTCTATGCTCCTGACAAAACCAGACCAACTCCTTCTTCCTTCAGGTATTTTGCTTCCTACAGAATATCGAGTGGTTAACATCCAGTTAAGTAGCAGCCTGAGGTCTGACACCCATAGAAAATCCCCATGGGGAGTGGAAGGGCCTGTGTTTCTCTAGCCAGGGCCCATCCCACAGCATCAGGCACCTCCATTGGGATGGGCTGAGGCCAAGCCAGGTATTCAACGTGCAGATTGAGGTCAAGGGCATCCATGGCTGGATATGTCTGTGGCAGAGCTGGAGACCAGCAGTCCTAAGCATAATTCAGGAAGAACATGAAAACCAAGACTGTGCTAAAATTGGGCCCATGGGCAGCCCCAGGTGAGGCTGGTCAGGGCCAATAAAGTGGGCAGCAACAAAACTGACCTCCCAGAAAGACAGCAAAGGCAACCCCTTCCCTTGATCTATACTGATAAAGAGCATCTGGTAGGATCTGATAAGTAAATGTATTAACACAAGTGAAATTATAAGATCAATCAAAAGAAAGCCGTTGCCTATATTAAGAATTTCTTCTTCATTAATGTTCTACTCTCACTATGTTACACTTGCATATGGTAAAACATACACAATCCATAATATGATGCTTTTTTAGATTTCCCTCATGTTTCCCCAATATTGGTCAGGGATAAAGTCCCAGCCTGAGCTGTGTCCATAGAAAGATAATCATTCAGGCAGAAATAATACAGTAAAAAAACCCTCATTATAGATCTGACCTCTCATGTACTTGGGAAGCTAATTGCAATCAATGTCTTCAGCTACACACAATTTACTACAACATGATATGTCTGGCCCATGAAGCAAGTAAAACTGATCTCTGGCAAAGGCCATTACTCTTTACACACCACTTTAAGTGATACTATCAGATTCCACACAGGTTAGGCCTCTGTGATTTCATATCGAATTACATTTAAACTTACAGAAAGGGGATTTGCTGCAGGCAAAACTTCCAACAAGCCACAAAGTGCAGCAGTTTCTGCAGAATGTAATGTAAAATGAGATTTGTCTTTCAGTGAGGGAAAGAGATAAGGAGAAATGTGCTGGGCGTGAGTGTTGTTTCTTTATTTCTGGTTTGTTTGTTTGGTATTTTTGCAGAGATACACAGTTCTGAGGGGCAGGGATCATATCGTGCCCTTGTATTTGTGGAAACCTGAATGGCTGAACATATTATGAAGCCTGTGTTTAGCTGGTACCCTAAGCAAGGGACATCCAGTCAGATTTGGGATTTTTTTGGTTTTTTTTCCAGAAGTTTTCAGTAGAATGTATTGTTTTGCTTAAAGTTCATTATAAAATTATATCACTAAATAATTTGCATGAATAAGGAAATACAGCTGGGCAATACTGCTACCATCTGGCTTAATTTACATTACACCACCACATGTACATCCCAGCCTTAGAAAAACAAAGAACAGGTTATGTCCAGTGCAAGATGGACCTATGAAATTCTCTTAACAAAACCGTTAACTCTGCCATAATGTCCAAGCAAAAATTATATTCATGGCCCAAGGCTTGTGTCGGGCAGAAGGATGCTACAGTTTTAACAGCAAAGAAGAACAAATAAAAAAGAATGGAAAAGAGGCACAAACCTGCCTGTGTTAAAAGCAATCTCTGTTAGATGGGAATGAGACAGGCTGAGAGTTGAATTATGGTACATTGTTCAGTTTCAAAAATCTTTGTTCTTGAACAAACAGCACCAGCCATATGTAAAGAGTAGTATTAGACTTAAAGATGTGAGATTCTGATCTTACAGTGCAATTACAGTGTGTGGGGTTTTTTTCTATTCAAGTAAGAGGAGTGCAATGAAGTAATTAAAAAAATCCCAAGAGAAACCTTGGCCTGCTGATGTTAACTGTTGACCTCAGGGAGCAAGAAAGCCACCCGCAGTCCAGGCATGGTGACTCAACAAAACCTTTTGCTGCACAGGGAGAGAGAAGAGCCAGAAAACCACGTCTTAGATGTCCGCCCTCCCCGCCTCTCGGGCAGCTCTGGCTCCGTGCCCCATACAGATGTTTCAGCTCACCCCAGAGGGCTCGATCAACCCTGGGGAGGCGTTTCCCGGGTGAGAGGATCGGGGGGTGGTTTGGGGGGCTCCCCTCGGCCGGGACCCCGCGGAGGAGCCCGCGGGGCGCGCCCTCCCCGNGGGGGCGGGGGGAGGAAGAAGAGGGGGGAAAGACATCAACCGCCCAGATGCTACGCCGCGATTAGTGGGAGGGAAAATAAATAATCGAGGATCTCATCCGCTGCTTTTGGGAAGGGCTGGGCTGGCTGGGATTCGGCAGCCCCTCCTCTTCCTTCTCCCTCCTCCTCTTCCTCTCCCTCGCTCCCGGCCAGCCGCCTTTCCACGGAGGGGGCGAGACGCGCGCAGAGCCCGCAGCCCCTCCCGCCCCCCCCGCTGCAAGCGATGGGCGACATCCCCGGCCTCGTGAAAATCAGCGTCTCCCTCAAAATCCAGCCCAACGACGGGGCCGTATATTTCAAGGTGGACGGGCAGCGCTTCGGCCAGAACCGTACCATCAAGCTGCTGACTGGGGCCAAGTACAAGATCGAGGTGTCCCTCCGACCCGGCACCGTCCAGGCCACGTAAGTGCGGCCGTCCTCCTCAGGGAGGCTCCCCCGGCCCTCCCCTCCCTCCCCGCTGCTTTATTTTTAGACGTTTAATGTTTTTTCCTGGCAGGCTGACAGCGCGGGGTTTCCGTGATTTCTCCCTCCCCGCCTTTTTACTTTGGTGACCCCGTTTCTGCGTCTCTGGCCAGCTGTTCCCAGTGCTCCACCTGGCTGGCTCGAGAGGGAGGCCACGTCTGGGAGTCGCTGCCTTCTCAATCCCTCCCCACCTTCTCCCGGAACAATTTTTCAAGCCGAGATCCTTTTCTCCCTCCTTCCCCGCGGTTTTCAAGCCGAGCTCCTTTTCTCCCTCCTTCCCCGCGGTTTTCGCTGGAGGAAGAAGCCCCACCTACACAATGCCCAAACCTCGCTGCGGCGTGGCAAAGCAGAGACTGGGACCAGATGGGGAGCCAGCTCTGGGTGGAAGGGCAGCCCTGTAGAAGAGACTCGACTAACCTCTCCCCAGCCATTCGAAATCAGATCCCTCCTGCCTCTCCTTGCTATTCCTTCCCTCGGTAACTACAGAGCTCTGACATATTTCAAGAGCTCCAATGAGTCAGCAGCACATGCAGGTCTGCTAAAATCCGTGAAGCTTTTCCCTAGCACAGAGGCTGCCAGGCTGCAAACCCACGTGCTGGCTCCAAACTGCTAGGGAAGGGGGAATTCAGGGCTAAAAGTCTGGATCCTGTCTTTTTGTAGGACTATGGGCATCGGGGGTGTCAATGTCCCCCTGGAAGAAACATCCCGGGATGCACAAGTGGTCTCTTATACAGGGATCTATGACACAGAAGGGGTGCCCCATACCAAAAGTGGGGAGAGACAGCCCATCCAAGTCAACATGCAGGTACGTGATTCTCCAAGCCTAGCATGAGAGGACAAGGGAGGGCAGAAGGGGTTTGACTCCCAGAGAGAGTGTGGTGAAATATTCCAGGGCAAAGTCTGATCACAGATGCTGCCTTCCTCTTTGCTTTGTGACAGTAAGGCCGCTGGCCAGAACATAGCTAGAAAATATAAGTCCTGCTTCCTTCTCTCCTGAGAAAACAGCAAGGGCCGGGAAGAAATAGGAAGTTTTCTAGAGACCTGCAAAACTCTTTGGGGTGCTGCAGCAGAAAGAATTGTTAGCTGAACCTCCCACCTCTTCTACAGGACATACTACATATATCAGGCAGCTCCCACTGAGGTTCTTGGCTAGGAATCCAATCCCTTGGCATACAGGGACCCCTCTTTTGCCTAGCAGCACAATTTTTTTTTGGTGGAGAGCATGCCCCAAGCATGAGGGGTGGCTGCTCTCCCATCTGTCACCTTCAGGATGCCTGAGGACCTGCCAGAGGCTAAAAGCATGCATGAGAGCGACCCTCCAAGGCCGTCTTCTCTCTTTTCCCATATGCTTCCATTATCTGCATCCACAAACCTAAGTTCTTATTTAAGTGGCTCCTCACCCCAGTCATAAAGAGTGGTTTGATGGCCCCAAAGTGAGATGACAAAAGCTCCAGCAGAGCTGACAGAAGAGAGGAAGAGCAGCAGGCAGATTTCCACAGCACTCTTTGTGTACTATGCTCAGTATGCAGGGGGAGATTTGTTTTGTTTTGGCAGTTTGTTTTCTTTCTCTCCTGATTATAGTTGTGAGGGATTTCTGCTGTTTATTCCATGTCTTCTGTTCAAAAAATAGGAAACAAGGCAGTAAGTCATGTTCTTCTGAAGCTCTCTTAAGGGTCTGTTCCAGCTTATACAAACACACCAGATTTCAGCATTTGATGACATCCTCAGCCACCTCCTTTTAACACCCAGGAAAACCAAACACAGTATTATTTCACAACAAGCTGAACGCAGCTGCTGGATGCCACTGTTGAGCATTGTAGTTATATTTCACCTTGTACCAGGAGGAGAAAGGACAGCGTTCCCAAAGAAAACATCTACTTTGACTTAGGTATCCCTATTTTACTGGTCACCTTTACCCTTAAGTGCAGCACTGATGTGAACTCTGAAAATCTGGAAGTTTAACTTTTCCTTCAGAGAAAACCAAGTCATATCACAAATGAAATGTAAGGAGGGTATGATTTTCAGGTACAAGCTCTGACATGGTTTGTTGCAGCATCAGAATGGGTAGCCACAATATTTGCCCAAAGCATTGCTTTTACAGATTAGATTCTGGGATATAAACCATGAAGTGAATAGTATTTTCAAGCATAAAGCAGGTCCTCAGTTCCTTTTAGGAAGTGATCTTGATAGATTGGTTCATCAGTACAGACTTAGATATCCACAATTGTTAATTTTAAGTATTAAACATCAGCAACTCAGCAGGGATTTACATGTTTAACTCATCATTTAGCTGCTTAGCTAAGCAGAGCTGTAACAGATTTAGGGAACAAGCCTCAGACACACCAGTCTGAAAATTGCTTTGAATATCTACTTCCTGAATCTTCAAAACGGAGCTTATTGCAAACAGCTTTAAATTTTCCTATTTCCTTCAACTATAAGGAACTTCTGCCCCCACTTCCTTTTCTAAAACAGACAGAATCCCAATGCATCCTATGGTGGTAAGGACACTATTTAAGGCATAATATCTGAATGCACATTAGAAATAAATTGTGAGGTCAGTCCAGCAGGCAAAAACTAGTCTGATACTGCTATACTGATACTACTGATACTGAATAACTGAAGGTCCATAAAGATCCATAAGAACTTTTTTCCTATCTGCTTAAAACTTTAAACAATTCTTTAAGATGCTGCTTTAGACATCTGACCCATTACAGCCAGAGTTTATACGTGTTAAATAGCAACCTTGTTTCTGAATTCCAGAATCTGACTATTTGTTTCTCTTACCTGATTGGTCAATCATGCAAACTATCCAGAAACTACTGAACTGTCTGGCAAATGGTGTAAACTAAGTTAGAAGCCTGTCTTTGGGCCTCATTGTATTCTGAATCAGACCAGTCTAAGATTGAATAAAGAAGCTAGAACTCTATTCCCAGTAATAAATAGCTGTCAAATCACCTCACCATGCAAATTTAGAGGGAGTGATTAAATAACTATTTACTCCTATAGCAGCAGATGACAGAGAAGAGCAGACAGGGAAATACACTTAATCTGAAGCCTGACCTGCAAAGAATAGGACCATTCTTCCTCCCTTGGAATGCCCACATACAAGCTCAGTGGTGTAGCCAGGATTCAGCTGCAGGAGCTGTGGGAATTCAGGGGAGCTGAGCATGCAGAATGTTCATCACACCCCAGAGCTTCTGCTAAGTACTGGGCTAGGGGAGGCACATGGTAATAGAAAAGCTCTGCAATTAATTTTTTCCCTCTCCTGGAAACCCACAACAGTCAAACTACTCAGGGTAGCTCGGCAAACTGGGTCATTGAAGGAAGATTAAATTTGCTTCCTTCATCTATCTTTTTGAAATTCAGATCCTTCATACATTAATGAAATGAAATGCTGTTCTTATGTCGTATCACCTTCTACAAATCTTATTAGAAATGCCATTTCTTCCTCAGTTTCCACACTGAGGGTTGCTGATGCTGCTCTCTGACAAGTTTTGTGGACTGTGCGCAGTAATATCCAATGTGTTAAACCTTTACTATCTTGCATTATGAGTGTATCAGGACTACTATCAAAGATGATAGATTAAAAAAAGTCCTTACTTAAGATTTTAGTTGCTGGGAGAGATAAAACAGCATGTACATCATAAGACTCTCTTAAGACAGGACATGTGTTGCTAGCTGGGCTCAGCTGCAGAGGTCACACCTGCTCGTGGTCCCACTGGATGCCCTGTGCAGGGTAACCGAGTCAATCTCTGCCCTGGTAGTGGGAGATGCTCCCGCCCTTGTGTGGCCTCACCACCCATTCGATGGTATCTAAGGTGGTTTTAAAAATCCATGAGACTTACGACACTCTTGCCAGTGGTGCATGAGACATGAGCCGCTGGGCCCTTTACCCACAGGATGGTAAAGTTGGGTCCGGCAGTTCTTGGAGGGTAGTCTTCTGGGACCCTCTGCCTTGGAGCGTTGTATGCCTTTTGCCTATCAGGGCCAGCTTGTTTGACCTCTGTGTTGTGAGGGGGACATATGTCACTCAAGCAACTGTGTGGCAGGGCCATGATGCATTCATGCTGTCACAGGGCCACATCACTGATAGTGCAGGGTATGCCCAATCTGTGACAAGGATTGAATCTCCAAACCGATGTGGGAATTTTGTTGCCACGTGCCGCATGGCGTCTCATAACTGCGTCTTAAATTTACCAATTGTGACTTAGGTGGACAGGCCACCTTCACTTAACCTGGAATAGGCGCATGTACGTACGTGTATGCTCAAAAAATAGTCAAAGGAAGTGGCAGAAATATTTCAGTTACTCCTTTAAGGTAACACTTGTAACTGGAGCTAATTAAAACCCCTCCACTTACAGCACACAGCAACTTCTGCTCTTGTCAAGGCTAAATTTAACTTACCACAGTGGGCTGAGGTAAGGTTTAAAGGAATGTCTGTTACACAGCAGCAGCTTACAAACCACATCTTGAATTTAAATAAAACAACAACAAATGTGTCCTGAAAAATCTGGATACAGAAGACTCTGCTTGTAAATCAGGAACAATTTCTTTGTAAAAGGGCTTTCATACTTGACTTTGCAAGTGTGATTATAGCAGACAGATGACCAAAGATCAGCTCCCAAGCACATGATAGGAATGGAAAACAGTCAAGTGAAGAAGCCGTCATTAAAGTGAGTGATGGAAATACTTAAAGGGAAAAAAATACCGAAGAATGGTGCCGTTCAGTAGCACTAAATTCACTACCTAGTATCTTCTAACAACATAACACAATCAACAAGCCATACTACTGGGACCCATGGAAATACATACAGGCTTCACACTCACAATTCAGATTCTCTGCAATGTCTCAAGGAATAGGAACTCAAATTTTCCATTACCATTAAAACTGAAATTATAATTTATTCTCTAAAGCCTCACTGAGGTTTTTCTGATGTTGTACAGGTGTCTAGCAGTGGCCTAAAGAAAAAAAAACCCTTTGTTTTACAGAACTTACTATAGCTATAGTCTCATTCACTTCAAACTGCATGCACAGACAATTAAAAGTCAATGTCTCACTACTTCACTGTATTAGACACTTACCTGCCAAACCTATGCTGATTATCTCTTTACTAGCTCCTATTATTCAGCTGCACTATCACAGTCCAACTAGCAGTTACAAGTATGCACAAAGAATTTCTCTTGCTTAAGTCTTGTTTAAAATGTGGAATAGAATCCCAGGGAAGGAGTAAGTGGTGCAAGAGGAGCACATCTCAGTCCAGACACTGCAAAAACAAGACTCCAAAATACAGATGCATTAAAGGTTTCAAACTGAGCAAAAGAAGAATCTTCCAAATCCCAGCTGCAGCCTCTAGGTATGGTATAAAGGTAAAGTGATGGTCTATATCACTGCAGATCACTGGTACATGATATACAGTATATACAAGCTGCGTCATCTTAAGAAAAATTATGGCTTTGATTCTTGTTATTAGTAACTTTATCCATATGGCAACTTGAATATTTTTACGCCCTCGCCTATCCCAGATATGAGTGTAAGAGGACAGTACATGCAGAATCTGATCCTTCATGTTTTATGCATGGCTACACATAAAAGACTTTCTGGTTGCTAGAGCAGGTTTTACAGATCTTCAATTTATTGATCTGAAGAACAATAATCCTTATGCCACGTGTTTTATGTTCTGCAGTTTCCAAGTGTTATTTCTCAGGATGAGAGAGAAACCAACAAAATAATCAGCTCACTAACATTGGTATTCCCTCTTCCTCACAGTTTAATGACATTGGTGTTTTTGAGACAGTCTGGCAAGTCAAATTCTACAACTACCACAAACGGGATCATTGCCAATGGGGAAACAGCTTTGGCAGTATTGAGTACGAATGCAAACCAAATGAAACACGCAGTCTCATGTGGATCAATAAAGAGACCTTCCACTGAAGATATGGGAAGCCAATACTGCTGGACATTCTCCCCAAAGAAAAATCTACCTTTTTAAACCAGCAAGAAGCCTTAACAAAGGCATACTATAACATTGCTTTGTCCATAAGGTTCCAACAACTACATTGTATATACAGGTGGTGCCACTAAAATATTTGCCTATTATTGTATTTTAAGTTTACCATGGCATCTGCAACATTCTTTATCTGTCACCCTGAGAATACTGAAAGGTTCATGATAAAGGATAGCTGATATCTGGGTAGGAAGTCATATGATCATAATACTGTTGTAAGTATTTGGATTATTCCAACTAGATGTAACAACTTTTGTGAAGTGTTTTGCTTCATTGCTTAGAATTTGGATTAACATCACATTGGTGATTTCTGTATTTACATTTGTGTTTGCTCCTAAATCGGTGTATTCCTTCAAGCATTTTGTTGTACCATCCTCCCAGTGGACAGCAAAAAATTAAAAATATGGTTATTTGTAGGTTTACCTAAATGGCAGCTAATTCACTGTTGGTATTGTGCTTTCATACCAAGGGATTTGGGAACTCATTCTCCCTTTTGTTAAGTGCTGTAAGATATTCTGTGAGATTTGCTAATTTACCAAATCTCTCTAAATAGGATTCTTTGTTGTTAAGTTTCCTAGTCTTTGAAATAGCATTAGGAAATGGTATAAAACATGATGAAGGAAGAGCAGTAAATCAGTTGTGTTATCAGACATCTAACAACATGGCTAAGACCTATCTTAAGATCCTATAGTATCCTTGAGAGATACAGCAGCCATACTTAATTTAGTTCTTAGAGTAAGACTTCTGATATTAAACTCCATTTTGGTTTTAATGGCACATCAATGAAATCAGTTAAAGCCTACAAATCAACATTTTCAAGCCTGGCCACTGTATTTATTCTGACCAAAAAACATTCAGTAATGTGAAGGGCACAGATCCCAGTGCATGTTTATACATGCACTGCACTCTTTCAAATAAAGATAAGCATGTAAGCATTTGCATAGTTATAACTAAAGGTGCTACATAAACACTAGATCAGTGTTTAACACAAACAGACAACACAAAACAGACTTCTCTTTTATTTCAGTAAAGACACAGAAGAAAGGAAAAAATTACACTTGTCCCATCCCCAGTTTGGGTTGAAGTAAGCTGTCAGTTCTTGCATATCTCTTAGTCCCTTTGTGAATAATTTGTAAATTGTGTATGTAAATGGTAAAAGTGACTTTTGATCTTTGTAATAAAGGACTTAAACAATTTTTTCTCTACTATGGCCATCTAAATGAGCTGAAGACACTGTATAAAAAAAGGCAGAGGTTTTAGAGAATCAGACAGCAGAGGGTATGTAGCCAGTGCTTTCTGCGAACGCAGTCCAAAGTACCTCATGTTCTTCACCCAAAGCTACTGTTTCTAGGAAACATAGATCCAAGTGTGCTAAAATGCAGATGGTTAATGTGATAACACTCAGTAGAGCTTACCAGTATGCAGTCAGTTCCAGTAATATAGTGTGGAAAGTAAAGATTTAGGATAGAATTGAATTAGCAAAGAAATATTTTATTCCACTGAATTATTAATCAAAAGGCTTTACTAGTTGCAGATTTCTACAGCCAAAAGAACTGACAGTGGCACTGATGTAAAACACCACTGAAATCGTGAGCTAGCCAGCTGCATCAGCACTCCAAGGCAACATTATACAAACAAATTTTACTGAAATGAAGTTCCAGAAATAATCTTCTGCATTAACTTCTTTCCTAGACTTTTCCTAGAAAAAATTCTTCAGAATGAAAAAACGGACCAAATTGAAATCTGCACTTCAGACAAAAGTGCTAATGCCAGCAGTTTAGCAGAAGTTTCCAGATAACATGCTTTAATGATTCTGGATTTCCAGCTGTGAATAAGTTCTGTCTCTACATTGCTAGAAAAGTGATTTTATTCCACAATAATTGACATACTTTGGTTTATTTTGTTTGTACATATGAACACATATATACACTGGCACACTGGCACACTGGCAAGAAATACACAACACATCAATTTACAAACTTCTGTCCCAGTAAAAAATGTGTAAGACCAACAGTGTCCTAGCTCTCCATGCATTTAAGAAATGCTTTAATGAATAAATCCGACCAATCCTGGTACAGGAGGGCTGTTATTCTCAGACAGCTGGAAGTATACCCTTCCCAAGGCAAATTCTCATGCCCACATTAATGCCAAACAGGGCATCTCCTTTCTTACAACCTAGCAGATCCTGTAGCAATTCAGTTCAGAGGATGCTCAAGAAAGAGGCTGCAGATAGAGTGAGTTTCTTTTAGAAGTAAGGAGAGAATAGCAAAAGCAACTGTGTCATACAGAAGGTTCCATATCCTAAGACTGAACATTGTCCAGGATTGCAGCACCCCATTCACAGACAGCAGCAGGGATAGAAAGAATGAAAATTGGTTAATTGCTTCTGTGGGGAAGGTGTAAATTGACTTTATCAGCTCTTATATCCTTCTCACATGGGTGAGGTTTAAGCATACAGAAATGTGATTTGCATTATTCTCTTAAATCGAAGACATGGTGTTGGTTGAGTATCCATACCATCAGCTCTGATTCTCCACACACATAAAGCAAAATAGTCCCATCAACTTCCCCTTGCTCATCAAGTGCTTTGCTAACAAAGTAAACATTTGCTCCTATTAAAGGAGACCCAAGATTCCAGCAATTCCCTGGAAAGTAATGTTTTGAATTTCTTTCATCCAGGACAACTCTGTTGAATATTCATAGAACTTGAGTCACTACAAAACTGTTGCTGTGACACTTTGATGCATTATTCAATCAGCAGCATTTAATCTCCACACAAATTTGTTCTTTGCACAGCTTTTTCTAATTAATATCTCCATTTTTATACAGAACACCATAATTCAGGACACAATACACTAGGATTAAATATATATGTCAGAAAATGCTGATAATGTGCCAATCCAGCTGAAACTGCAGAGCACTCATAGGGTTTATAAATGAGAGACTTGAAGATTTTTGTCATGAAGTGTCCAGTTGCCATTTTCATAAGAAAAATTGAAATGAACATTCCAAATATTTGTGTCACTTTTTCATCTATATCTAGAGGTAGCAGTTAGCACTGATACTGCTGAGTAACAGGATTCAAAAGCAAGCTATTAGTCATGATTATTACAGTTGTGATCCTGCATTTGGCTTGTATTAGATCATTAGATTTTGCACAAGGCTTTGTGTTTAGTGCAGCTACTACAGGCTTTGGTATCTCCTACCATCTGACTGTATATGAAACAGAAATAATACACCTCAAGTCTCCATGCTCTACTTTCACATGGTAAAGAAGTTTTACTGGCTTCAGCTGAAGCTCTGTCCATTGGTTTGCAGATGCAGTGACCCTTACTGATTCCAGACTAGCAAAGAATCAGAAGCCCTCATTTATAAAATTCTCTGTATAAAAGATGTGAACAGAACTTCTGTACAATGAAGGTGTAAGTTTTGGCTTTTGAAGGTGTAGATACAAGGCTTTTGCATGCCAGCAGAGGTTCTTTTCCACTTGGTTAAGAGAATGCCCTCACTTGCTATGTAAAATTTTGATGTATGTGCTATGTGTTCCATTCTTCTAAAGTCTTCATGCAAAGCTTTGATTAAATAAGGTTGTGGCATGTTGTAAATTCTAACCTCTTTCTGAGATCTGAAACAAATGCTGTGACTTTCAAAATTCAAAGCAGTGAGCATTGCCTTAATAGCTATGTCAATCCTGAAGCACAAAGCAGTTGTATGAGTCTTACAACATTCATGTTTTCCCTTAGCTCTGCAAAGCCCACAAGCGATGACTTGCAAAGTCCCCTTAGTGCAGCTAATCCAGACCTTTGGCCAGGAGAGATGCACTCCTGCCTGTAGGCCTTCCCTGCTGCATGCTTGGCAGCTTTCACCAGCATTCCTTGGACCGCTTCCTTTCCCCCCTCTCCCTGATACCAGGATTTAAGGCTTCAAATCCCTGTGAGCCTTGGCTTTCAACCTTAGGAAGACAAGGCTGCATCAAGCCAGCACGAGACAAACCAGTTCTCCCTGCCTTGTTTCTCTGTCTCTACCATAACGTTTTGTGAGTTCTCCTGCTGCAGTCATTGGAGTTTGTAATCTTTTGACCCACAGTGAATTGCACTATGACAAAATTGCACTATGACTATGCACATAGACAAAAACAGATCTCCATTGGAGATATGGCTTAAAAGCAATGACAGACAGCCTCTCCAACAATTTTTATGCTAAAAATTATTAAATTTAAAAAAATAATTCATAGCAGCATGTCTGCATTGACCAAGTGTAAGGCTCTAATATTGTTTGTCCTCACTTAGACAAACTTGAGTCTCAATAATGCCATCCATGTACAAGTGCTTTGCATGCTATCTGTAATACCTGTGTTTCCCTCCCCCAGAGAACAAGCACTCCTACTCCCTTTATCCCAATAGTGAGGAACAGCCTGGTAGCCCATCTAGGATCTGCAGCCTTTGAACAATTGTGGGTGAAGAAATAATAAACTATCAGTGGATGATGATGAAGGCAAGAATCACATGCCTGTGCGGGTGGTTAACTGGACCTTCTCATTCTCGGCACAGAAATGACAAGGTTGGGAGCCTGCTGTTACAGGAGTGACTGTGACATTGTCAGTAACATCCACATGAAACTACAGTGTATGTGCTACAGAGACCAAATGTTCTCAGAAGTTTGAACTGAATCTTCATGAGTTTAATGTGAGCCCCAGAGGGTCTGCAAACAAATGGCAGTAGTGCAATATCACAACACACACTTTTCTGACTGTGATGGATGGACCTCTCCTGCTCACTAAGTGGCTATGCCAAGAGATTCACCCAAGGTACTTCCACATTTCAGACTTACTGGAGAGAACAAGCCATGGCCAATTCTGTGCATATAATATATAGACTAGAGTTCGTGAGTTTTTTATTTGTTGGTTGTTGGGGTTTTTTTTAAGTAACTATCATTTTTACTACTGGCTTCTGAGACATCTCTGCCAAAATACTATGCTACAGGCAGGCTGAAGAAATGTAGGAAACACCGGGGTATGAAAATACAACTGCAGTCATCCCTGTTCTGTATGGAACCTATATGACTATTCTCTAAAGATTTAAAAAGCATTAAAACAAAAAGAAGGAATCATGCATCTACTCTGTTATAGTTTGGCAACATTTTGTGTATCAGGACAAGGTAACAGCCAGATAGAAATGTGTTGGTCACCTCATTTTAAAATTCACAATGTTTACACTGAACTTTGTACCCTTAAGGTAGGTGGGAGGTGGATGGTTAAGAAAACAAAATTTCCAAATGCACTCCTGGTACAAAGTTCCACCAAAATGTATGGAGTAAACATGAGAGACAAATTTGCCCTAATATGTTAAAATGTGAATGAACTGCCATTGTTTAAAATGTAACTGTAAGAATGTAGACCTAACTATTCTAATATAGATTAAGTATAACTTAAAGAAGTTGAGGAAACACTTCCAGGGAGGTTGTTTGTTTTAAATTCAGTGAAAAGATTTCCTCTACAGATCATTTACCCTACCTTAGAAAATATATTTATTTTTCTCCAGGGAGCAAGAACTAACATTTTGCACCTGGAAACAGGTACCGAACCAGTTATACATTGAACTTACAGAGCTGAAAACTTTCTTTCAGGGTTGTTTGTTTTTTTCTTTTAACAAAAGCAGCTATCAATTTTGACTTCTTTCTGCTTCAGCCTTGCAATGCCAGCAGCAGTCCTCGAGCACAAATAAACAAGCGAAGAAGGAATGCTGCCATATACTTAGCTCCAGAACTGAGAGATGATCCTAACAGCACAAGAAAGGGAGGTTATTTGCCACCTTGAAGTCTGCATATATCCTTTATTCTTGGAGAACCAGGACTAGGACAGCTAAGTATGCCATTTTTTCCTGATACTCGATTTTACAAATTCATGAGGAACCATGCCTTACCTGAGACATTGGCTTCTGTCCAGATATCTAAAGGGAAAACACTGGAGGGGCATGGACTTGGAGTCATGGTACAAGAATGAGACAGGAGAATCTCAGTGCACTTTTGACCCACAGGCACTGGGGGAAACAGACACTAGGAGTCTCAAAATGTAAAACAATACCGGAGAACTCCCAAAAAAATCTCTTTTGGTAGTCTTAATCTCAGTCCCCTCTAATACTTCTTTCCCAGTTCTGCTAGAAAGACTGTTCCTAACCTCAAAAATCTCCAGCTGAACTCCCCATAGTTTTTATTGATAAATAGCTTTAAGCTTCTGGCTCACTAAGCTCAGTGTCAGTAACTTTCCACAGATTTCATACTGATCTCAAACTTCTCAGGTTTCACATCCTGTCATTGCTTATCTACATCCCCTAATGTCCTCTCTCATCTTTCATCTGCAATGGAGAGGCAGAGAAGCCTTTCTCTTAGCATTTGCTGTTCAATCTATTACTTATTTTCCTTGAAGGCTCTGGAGTAAGTGGCTATTTACAAAATATAAGGCCCCCAGTCATTCAGTAAGTTTTAATGTAATAATCCAAGAGGGCAGAAGAAGCAGCACTATATTCCATAGTATGGAATGAGTAAGGAACCCCTTATACCTCCAACACAGAGGGCATAGCAACTCAGTCCATCAATACACTGTGGAGTAGCACTCCTCAAGGCATAAGAGGAAGTACTCCAAGTAGAAGGTGGCACAGCTCAGTGAAGCCAAGCATGTTGCTCATGTTGCTGAACAACATTCAAGCTAGTTTTACACTACATAACAAAGAATCAGTTTTAGCCCATCTTCTTCTTACCTCCTGGGCTTTTATTAAAACCTCATAGAAATAAAAAATTAAATGAGATAATGGTCTTCATGATGCAGTGAAAACAAGTAGGCTGACTGTCCAATCTTAGACCAGCTCTGAGCTACCTGTTGTGTAGACCTGTTCATGCAGAATTCCTGGAGGAAGACAAAGCTTTAGTGCAATCTGCAATAGGTGATACAGTCCAGTGCTTTAAATCACTTCAAAAACACTGGAATATATCTCTGAAATTGTTTCATCCATAGTCCAAGTTTTCAAACAAGACTTCACTTAAAGTGCAAAAAATTATTAGTCATTACAGTCAAGAGTAAATGTCCAGCTCTGGTAAGTTTTCTCCTCTGTATTTTTATCATTATTTCAATACCCACAGCTCCAGTAAAAGAAAACTAACTGCTAAGGATTCAGAGATTTAAAGCCATTTCTTCCAGGTCACAGCTGCTTTGCAGAAATCACTGCCATGTGAATATGAAAAGCAGTAAAACTTTTATTTTACTTTTGCTCTTTGTAGTGTATCATGATGAACCACGGGCCTTATAGAGACTAATTTCCTATCCATCTCCTGTGGAATCCCTGGTGTTATAACATTACAGTTCAACTGATGATGCAGCCCCTCTATCATTATGGACACTAATTTAATCCAGTGTACTCTGTTCAGATTTGTAATTTCATAAAACTAAAGCAGCTCAGTAGGGGCCCTCAGCCTGCCTTGATTTTCATGAAAAACTTTTAATATTGGGGGTGGAGGAGTGCAGAGGAAGGAGAAGAGTAAGACAAAGTGTGCTTGACACAAGCTTCAATTTCTTAAGACACCAGACAAAAATTGCCATAAGGAAAAAAGCAGCAATCAGAAATATTTCAGCCAATCAGTATATGAAGCTACTATGAGGAAATATAGAACTATAGAATTGGTTAGGTTGTAAAAAAGATCATTGAGTCCAATTGTTAACTCTGCCAAGTGCACTGCTGAACCACGTGCCCAAGTGCCACATCCACACATCTTAAATCCCTCCAGGCATAGTGACTCAGATGTACCAGGAGGGAACTTTCAATCTTAGGAGACATTAGTGAGCTGTAAGCCACTTGTAAAAGCCTCCTCATCCCCATTCGCACTGCGTAGACCACTTCTCCCCCACAAACACACCAGTCTTGCAGAACCCAGTGCAACTGCTTATATGTGAAAGGGACTCCCCTTTGCTATTGCTGATTTTCTTTTAATCCAAACTGGCACCTGAAGAGCAGCAGGCAGCAAGTACTCTGTGGTCCAGAAGAAGATCAGAGAGGTCCAGGGAGCTCACACAGCACTGAAC